>CAJUXJ010000941.1:0-27942 GCA_910589775.1 Avena eriantha
CTGAAATTTGGAACATTTGTTCTCCGGTACGTGACTCCTCTGCTTGTCCAAGTAGATTTGTGTTTAGTGGTTTATATCTTAAGTATTTAGCCACTGTAGGTGACAAGTTATGTGAGCTTTTAAGCTTGTTCAATGCTTAGAGATATTGTTTTGATGCATGCCTAGGCCTCTTACAAGTCCCTATGAGTAGTTCCCTTCATTATGTATTCACTTTGCAATCACTTGTATAATGGATGTTTAAATTTCAATATCAAAGATGAACAACCACACTTTTGGGAAAATATTTGAGAGGGACACACCTAGGAGGGCAAGGCCTTCAAGATCAGCCTCAAAGTTTAGGCTGTCATATAATGAAGATCTTATTGCACCACACTTTGGCAATGAAGGAGATGAGGGAGATGCTCACCCATCTACTTTCCCTGTTTTTTACCTTTTTGCGAGTTGCAGGATCCTCGATGAGTTCTTACTTCTTGTTCAGAGGGTTGGGCTGACCACCTACATGGAAGATGAGAGTGAGCAATATGCCGTGCTCACCAAAACTTTCGTTGAGAGTTTCGTTTTCACTAACACCCCTTATTAGTCAACTGTTTCGTTCAAGATTTATAATCTGCCTATTACCATGCCATTGGAAAGATTTTGCAACATTGTAGGCATAGGCATGACTAGGACACTGAAGAAGATCCAAGGTCAACCCGCTGATTTGCTGGAGCTCTACTGAAGTGTGACAAATGACGATGACCGCGCAGCTCAGGGCGGGAAGATAAGAAACATTCAGCTCCCAGCTCTAAGATATTTTGCTTATTATCTTGCCACTAGTATTCTTGGTAGGGAGAACACTAGTAACATTTCTAATTATCATTTAGATTTCCTCGCTGTTGCACTTAATAATGATACCAAGTATAATCTTGGCTCTCTCATTGCTTATCGCCTAGCCGCTAGAAGACCTATTTATGGGGGCATTATTGCCTCACGCATGGTTGCTGCTTGAGAACTTTCTGTGGATCCTAATGACACTGTGTTGACACCACAAAGGCTTGGTCTTGCTGCTATGAAAACGCATCACTTTTTCACTCCTGACTCTAGTACGGAGGGTTTAGTATACAGGATGTTGTTTACAGATGGAGATGAGAGGGAAATTCCTTTGCCACAATCCACTTTGTTCAGTATTATAGGAGGCCATGGTCGCGTTCCAAGGAGGAGGTGGACGAGCAGCTCCGCTTGCTTGGTTTCCACGGGCAGCACCAGGGGGATGTGCCCTCTTACGACTATTATGCGCACTACGGTAGGGCGTCCTCAAGCTCGTATCAGGACGAGGTTGCCTCTTCGCCGTACTACGGAGGCGCTCCATCTTGGCCAGCTTGGGATTGATACCCATTTAGGCCAAAAGCCTAAGCTTGGGGGGAGGTACACACCGACATCACACTCATGTCCATACCATGTTTAGTCGGTACTTTGTATATCCTTGTTTCACTTTCTTTTGCTTTCCAAAGCACAAAAGACCAAAATATTTTTGTTGTTTCTCTTTGTTTGCTTCTTTGTCTTTTTAGCCTTGGTTTTCTTTTTTCTTTTAGCTTTGTTTTGATTATTGAAAAACCAAAAAGATTTCGCTTTGCTTGTTCTTCCTTTTGGTTCTTGCCTTTAAAAATCGAAAACCCAAAAATATTTGTTGTTTTTCTTTGGTTTTGTGAAGTTCGTTGCAGGGTTCAACAGTCCTCAGTGGAGTTGGGTTTCATGTTATTATTCAAGCCACACAAGTGAAGGGCAATAATGAAGATTAATGACAACTTGAGGTGTGGTAAGAGGCTGTTAAACAAACTCTATTTGTTTTCATGTTTGTACATATACTCATCATTATGGGCATGCTTAGTCTGCTCATGTAAGGTGTATGTTATCTATGGATGCTTACTAGTTCTTGCTTTCTTATGATTAGCTCTAGCTTGCTAATAGTTTGTAGCATGTCATATGAATTTTTTGCTTGCATTGTTCTATTCATAACTTGGTATGACATTGTGGTATCCTCCTCTGAATGTTTCACTTGGATTGACTTGGCACATGCCCATGCATGCATATGACTGAAACAATAATCAGTTAAGCCTTGATGAATTATTTTGCCTCAGGGGTCTTAAATCACTTTCATGCCATGATTATTCCTCTTTTGTTGCAAGCATGATTATGATAGTTATAACTCTCTCGTTTGTCGCTCCCTTGCTATTGCTAGCCTTCACTTGCACTGAGTATGAGCTCTACTCGTGTTTCCAACCCTCCAAAATCAATATTGCCAAAAGTGTCCACCATACCTACCTATTAGCATCATTTGCTTTTCCGTGCATATTCAGTATGCCTTGTTTTCTTCCGAATAAATGTTTGCTTGTTATGAGAAAGTTAGTTAGTAAAGCTCTCACGAACTTGATGGCACACTTCATTTCTTGCACTTAATAAACCTGAACCATTGTGACTGTCCATGAAAGTTATATGCTTGGAAATTATAGGCTAGGGATTAGCAGAACCGTGCTGTCACGGGGAACGCTTTTAACACCTGTAAATATATGCCCCGTTGATACCATGCTCTTTTGTTTACGGATGTCGTCGGTGTGAAATAAAGGGGAGCTGGTAAGGCCATGGAGTTATGTATGTGTGTTAGAGAAATGCCTGGGCGGCTGGTCTAATCCATGCCTAATCATGGTGGAAACCTGTAGCGTAACCATAATGAGCAATCTATGAAGCATTCCTCTTATAAAAAAGAGAGAGGTAGTTATTGAGAAAAAGAAAAAGAAAAAGATGTTGAGAAAAGAGGAAAGAGAGAAAAAAGCACCATTTTCCCATGGTAAATAAGAAGATGCTGGGATGCTTATTGTCTGCTTGCCTTGTCATTTTGATATGGGGATTCTTCATATCATATCATCGCAAGGGGTACCCCATTGGCGGTTCTCTATGATACGCATGTATTTACTATGACAAGAACTTACCGGTAACTAAAGTTGAGTAGCATAAGGAGCGACCCTCGTACTCAAGGGACATGCGATTTCCAATTTATGGTCTGTCAAGCATATAACTCGTATTGGACCTCACTTTCACTTTAACCATTTAAAGATGCTTATTATAGGGGCAATGAGAGCTCAAAGCTAATGAGTACCATACTTTCAGCATTTGGAAGCCTTTCAAACTTTTCAAAACCTTTTCATTCCCTTGTTGAGTCACCACCTATTCTATGAGCACTTTCTTGAGAGCATAGTTGTCATTCTTAGTGTAATATGCTTGTCTCAAATTTGGATTAATTGTGTCATGACTTTGATGCTTGTATCTTTACTTCTAGTCTTCACTTGAACTTCAGAGGTGCCTTGGCATTTATGTTTGATCTACAATCAAAGGCAAGCGAGATACCACTCTATCATACCTTTTTATGAGCATTGCAATGTTGCTTATGTTTATGCTTCATGCTACTTACTATTTTTGAGTTAGAATCTCTTCATAGCTTGCAATGATTATTAAGTAAACTTAGTTGCATACTCTTTATTATGAATTGCCTAAGTAGTTGATCATATGGTGAGAATATATACATCTTATAGAAGCAAATGTGTTTGTGAAAGTTTCTTTTATCGCACTCAGTTTTCAACTAAATTGCTTGACGACAAGCAATAAGCTAAGCTTGGGGGAGTTGATACGTCCAAAACGTATCTAATTTCCCGAACACTTCTGCTATTGTTTTTCCTCTAAACTTGTGTGATTTGGATACAACTAACACGGACTGACGTTGTTTTCCGCAGAATTACCTTGGTGTCTAGTTTTTGTGCAAAAATCAACTAGCAGGAAAAATCCCAAAAAATATGGCGAAAATCATATTTCACCAGAAGATTCACGGAGCCAGAAGACGAGACGGAGGAGGGCCACGAGGGGCCCACACCACCTGGTCGCGCGGGCCAGGCCTGACCGCGCCAAGGGGTGGTGTGGCCGCCTCGGTCACCCCCTCGGCCTCCCTCTTTGCCTATAAGATGCCTCCTGACCTAAAAACCCAGTGGGCTTCGACATTTTCCAGAAAGAGTTCCGCTACGCCACCACCACCATATTCCGCAATTCAGAACCAGAAACTCCATTCTAGCACCCTGTCGGGACAGGGAATTGGAGGAGATCATCGCCATCATCATCATCATCGCTTCTCCATCAACCATCAATGATTCCCCCATCTATGAGTGAGTAATCCCCCGCTGTAGGCTATGGGGATGGTAGGGATTGGATGAGATCGTTCATGTAATGGCATCAGATTGTTAGGGCATGGTGCCTAGTATCTATTATTAGTGCTTTTTGACTTTGTCGCAACTTGTTATGCTTAATACTTGTCACTAGGGCCCGAGTGCTATGATTTCAGATCTGAACATGTTATCGATTCATTATGATAGTATTGTTTATGGTCTTACTTGCAAGTTGTATACACATATTGTTGTCCGAAACCAAAGGCCCCGAAGTGACAATAATCGGGATAACCGGAGGGGGATGGCTTTGATGTGAGGATCACGTGTGTTCAGGGAGTGTTAATTCTTTGCTCCGGTGCTCTATTAAAAGGAGCACCTTAATTGCCAGTAGTTCCCTTGAGGCCCCGCTGCAAACGGGCTGGCAGGACAAAAGATGTTGTGAAAGTTCTCATTGCGAGCACGAATGACTATATATGGAACACATGCCTATGATTATTTAGTACTTGGATGATTTATCTTATTTATCTGCAAATGCCCTATGTCTTGATTGCTACATGAATTGTCTTGTCCATGCAACGCCCGTCCATCCATCCCTATGCCTACCGCGCGCTTTATCCTACTGTTTACTACAATTGTTACTATTGTCTTTACTTTTACTACTGCTATTACTCTACTATTGCTACTACAACAAACTATTGCTACTGATAAACTGATGTGAGCAAGATTGTTTCTAGGAGCAGCTGAATTGACAACTCAGTTGTTAAGGCTTATAAATATTCTTTGGCGCCCCTTGTGTCGAATCAATAATTGGGTTTCACTTCCATTGAAAATACTGCGATACACCCCCTATACTTGTGGTTATCAGTGGTGCTCTCTGTATTCATTTCTCCTGTCAATGTTGGGGTACCTTTGGTTCTGCTGCTGTTGGTTTTCCACTTGATGCACTACATCCCTTCTCTCATTGTTCTCATACCTCGGCAGAGGCGGTGTTAACATCAACTACTGAGCATTTTCCCCAGAAAGTTGTTGCTGCTGAGGTGCTTCATTCCGAGGTACATCGTGCCGAGGTTCTTGAGCATTACCCGAGCTACCTTGCCCTATCTTCTGCATCCATTCGCACTGTCGAGTTGTATGATTCGCCGGGTTATTCGGAATTGGCGTGTGGAACTTCCACAGTCGATCTAACATTGACTCATATGTGTATCTCGGCCTATCCTTTCTCTCTTGCCACTGTTTTTTCTGCTCTGACGTCCAAGGCTTCTCCCCTCATTCTTTTGTTGCCACTATTGTCCTCCAGTTTTTTGACGTTGGTTTGCGCCGGCATTGGGTTGATCCTGATCCACTGCTGCAACTTGTTGCGAGCTGTACCGGTAATCCGACATGTCTTCTCTCCTCTTACCCCGGAAATCACTGCGTCGGGACACTCCGATACTATCCCATTGGTAGTACTCCTCATTTGATTCATCTGACGTTAACCGAGGTTGGGTCGGATCACCCAAAGCATACGAATCAGCAATTCGGATCGTTTCTGCCAACGTGGTTGGCATGTCCCTTTGCAACCTTTGCCATAGAATGCTAGCATACCTACATCCTTGGGAGAACCATGCTATAGCTTGTGATTCAATCACCCTTCGCAGAGTTGCGCACATTGCACTAGCGAGTAAAAAAACTCCCCGGTCTGTCTCGTTTGGTTTCTGCTTGCACATTTCTAGCATTTGTGGCATATTCGGCCTCTTGTATGTGCTCGAGAAGTTACTGACAAACGCTTCCTCAAAGTCTATCTAGCTGTTAATACTCCCAGCTGGCAAATTGTTCAACCAAACTCTCGCTAGACCTTCCAACATCTGCGGCACATATCTAACCGCCCATCTCAATTACCCGTGGCAATGTGCATTGCTATAGCATAGTCAATGAGCCAATCCTCCGCTTTGTGCTACTGTCATATGTTGTCGTTCCTCTAGCTAACTGGAAGTTCATCACAGGTGGTTCCCTCATATCCGAGGGTCCAAAGCACGCTGGACCCAGAGGACCTTGTACCTCAATCATCTCTGACCTGTGGATCTCTGTCCAACTTTAATATGGCATCATCTGGTTGGAAGTTTTTTGTTCCCTAGCCTTGATCCAATCACCTGGTGCTCTGGTCTAGGATATCCGGCATCAGCCATTTCCGAGTAACCATTGTATCTGTCTTGAGCTGGACGAGCATACTGATGCGGGTACTGCCGAGCCCAGCACTTTGTTCTTGCCGAGGTGCATAGTGCGGTCTGTTGTTGTTGAGGTGGGTTTTGCCCTGCACCTGCCAAAGTACGTTGTCCGTCATTGCCGTGCCCAGTGTTTCCTTGACCGGCATTGCCTTGGTCACGGTTACCTTGGCCTGCTTCACCTCGGCTGGCACTGTGGCGATCCTCATCAACTTGCACTGCTTTACCTTTCCCTGCCCTTGCAGGGTCATAGGAATCATCTGCTTGTTCCTCATTGCCGAGGTTACCACCTCTTCTCTCATAAGGCCATCATGTGGAGATGACGTTGCCCTAGTGGATTTTGGTGGGTTACCCCTTACCGAATGAACTATGTGGGAGCCTCCTAGTATGGATGGGTTCGCCTTGTGTATTTCCTCATTCTGCCTACATGCTACCCTCACAAAATGGTTAAATCTTTCTTGTTGCCTTTCCCGAGCTTCTCCGGTCAGGCCCTCTAACTCGGATGTTGCTGCCTCTACAGCCCTGAGGTTCTTAGCCGGGGTACTATACCTTTCTAGCCCCGTTGTCACTAGTGTTGCCTGATGACCCAGATTACGCACATACTCTTTGTCTATCTCAGTGATCAGGTTTCTACCTCTAATCTTTACCCCGCCCCATCCGAGTAGGGCTAATCTGGTTTGCCTTTTGTGTATTCACGCATGGTGATGTTCAATGACTGCTGCAACTCAGCTACCCCTTTGCCCATGCCACCTTTTGAGCTGGGGTCTCCTCTAGCTCGGCCTGTGCCTGAGCCGGATACCACTACATGTGCTATGGGAGTAGCTAAGCTATCTATGGCTTGCTGCAGTATATTCTCAGGCCTTTCTAGTGGAGGAAATTTAGATCTAGCTGCTTTGGGTGTCGCATCCAGATCTGGTACTAGATCCTTGCTGGTCCCTCCTCAGGCACGGTCATCATGACCTCAATGCTGCTAGCGGGGCGAGTGATACGCACCGCGCGAGCTGCGCTGAGAGGTGTCTCGCCTCCGTCGACGACGTTGCAGCGGGTGAACGCATGACTCGCCGATGCCAACATAGATCTTGTGAGGGCCAAGGTTGATGAAGAGGCCGTTCCTTGGTGGAGGATGCTTGTTGAAGCTGCTAGCGCTCCAAAGCGCTGAACGAGCCCGGAGACGATGCGTTCGCCGGTGACGATGGAGTTTCCCGTCCGATCTTCACTCCTGCTAAACGCCGCTTTCCCCACGGTGGGCGCCAACTGTCGTGGTGGTGGCACGGCAGATACCATGTATAGGCTAAATGTGGGGACAATAGCACTAGAGGTATCCAGGGAAGGATAGTGTGGTGATTCCACACACAGATGGTTTGTATTTCAATAGATCGATGGAGGATTACAAGTGCTCCTTGTGCTATTTGTGGAGAAGGATACTTGCTATTATAACCCTCACTGCTATCTCTAGTGTTCTATCCTTAGTAGAAATGGCCGACCCTCCTCTAGGAGATCCTAGGGCTCCTTATATAGGAGAGCCCAGGTTACAAGTTAGGGGCTTACGTGGAAGGCATATTCTCCGAATATGCCTCTCCTAAAACAACAAAGCGGTGCGCTCCTTTTTCCTTCGCTAAGCTAGTCCAGAATCATGGCGGTAAGCCTCTCTGTGGCGCGGTGACATCCGCATTGGCGACGTCACCCGACATAGGCAAACGTCCACCCTTGTCGGCCATGACTCGCTAGTCCTCCCCTCTGTCCTCTGAGCTCACGCTACAATTGGAGAGAGAAACCTTTGACCAGCAAGATTCCTTCCTTCTCTGGTAAGCCAAGTGGTAACCCGACTCAAGCCTAGTTAAATCGGTCTCGTGTGGTACCTGCAAACCACATTCAAAGAGCTTAGCCGACATAGATTTTATGTTGGCTGGGTTACGTTAGGTGAACATCCTTTAGGCCGGGTCTTCCGTAAGTCGGTCTGCCTTGAGGTGACTCGGCCAGCTCCTGCTTTGACCTCGCCGTACCTCGGCTAACACGGCCATTATATCTCGGCGTGACCCTACCCGGGGTTATCCCCCAACAATCGGAAATGATTTCGGCGCGACATGCCCACAACGCACGCAGGTGGGCGTATAGCCATTACTAGGATTTCTGTCGAAATCTTAAAAAAAGGCCGACCTTCGCAAAGGTTCGTCCTGCGCGTCGTCGTCGCGCCAAGTGGCGCCTTCTCCTTCGTGTGGTCCTCTAGTGGGGATTTGCATGCTTGTCAAGTATGGCAACCAGAATGAAAGTGGGATAGGACGAGAGAGGTAGCTACAGGGGAGCAAGCGTACAATATTTTCCTTTTATTTTTTCAAATTCGATGAATTTTATTTTATTTTTCAAATCCGAAATATTTTCATAACCGTTTATCCAAATTACGAACGTTTTCATTTTGAGCTCCTAGTGTGGAGAGCTTTAAAACTAGATCACATATTGATATGTTTCGAACAACTTGTTTTTTACTTTCAAACCGTTGCTTTTGTACTTTAGTTTACTTTAGTTCTATACTTTTGTACTTCGGGTCTTAGGGTATTTTGTACTTGAGTTGCTACACACTTGTACTTTCGTGTACATTGACACGAGTACACTTGTACTTTTCTGCATTTTGGCTCTTAGTATAGTTGTACTTTCGTAATTCGGTTGTACGTAAACTTGTAATTTTTGTGTACTTTCATTGTGTGTAAACTTGTACTTTTCTATACTTTTGATGTGAGTAACTTATACTTTCTGTACTTTTGCTCTCAGTACAGTTGTAGTTTCGTATTTCGGCTGTGATTAAACTTGTACTTTCGTGTACTTTCGTTGTCAGTAAATTAGTTTTATTTATTTATTTTGGTTCTTAGTATAGTTATACTTTTGTACTTAACTTGTATTTCGCATACTTTGGTTACGAGTACATGTATACTTTTATGTACTTATACTCGGTTGTTTCTGTATTTTGATCCAAATTCTTTACGCCCGACACGTCACGTTCTCTCGAAGCGTGCGCGCTCCTCAAATAGATCTTTGTAAGGTCTTACTTTTCCCAGGGACACCTGAATTCTTATTCGCTGGCCGCTTGTATACTCCGGCACTGTGCTACCGGGAAAAAATATATGCCGCTCAACACGGCACCAAAGAACGCGCCACACGCCATCCTCAAGCACGAGATGGTGCTTGGGTCCGGCCCGGTAGTGATGGCGGGCTCTTGGCTGCTGTTTCGTTTCGGTTTTGTTATTAGATTTTATCTTCTTTTATCTTCCTACTTTTCCCTTTTCTGTTATTTTCTTAATTTTATTCTATTTTTTGTTTTCTCCTTTTCGAATTTTGTTCACATTTTTTAAACGCTCACAATTTTGGAAAGATTGCTAAGGACACTTTTAAAAAGTGTTCATGGTTTAAAATGGTTCATGTCTTCGAAAAAAACTTGACATTCTGAAATTTTGTTAATGAATTTGAAAATTGCTTCGACAGCCAAATCCCAAGAAGAAAAAAGAGCTAAGAATATGAGTGTTGGTGGTTGAAATAATAGAATCCAAATACCAGAAAGACAATCAAAATAAGCGCATTTTAAAAATGTTTGTGATTTAAAATAATGGTTTGACATGCAGCCTGGCAGTGCATATGTATGGTCGGCGACCCATTGGTGTCGTCTTACTACGCATCTACACCGACACGACTTCATCACCTTCTCGCCTTCAAACTACAGCTTCATCTCCAAACAGTTGGAGTGGCGAAGGCTAAGTTATACAGTGAACTAGAAGGATACTCCACGCGTTGTGGCGGGTACCAACCGTGAAACTAAATTATTGAATATCTAATAAGTTAAACATATGGAAATAAAAATTTAAAACATTGTGTCCTTTGGAAAGAATATATTTGATGTAGAACAATGTATGCTGGGAGAAGAAAATAGGACACTATCGATGTAGGAACCTTGTAACATCTTGAGGATCCTAGTATGTGTATACCTTGAAATGGTTTAGAAACATATAGGTACATCTTAATCTCTTTCCTGGAAGACATCCCGAAAGACTGCACATTGTTACTCACATTTACAAGGACATGTTGAAATACTGCGGATTGTAGTGGTTTGTTGCACCATTCATCCAAAGATAAAACAACCTAGCATTCAAAATCAGTACACGCAAACAAATTATGATGCAATGTGCATGTTAGTATGTAGACCCCATGGATTTCTGAACTACACTTTTTTTTATTTGTATCAGATGTTTGGTAGCTAACAAAATATAGTACTCCCTCCGTCTTAAAATAGATGTCCTAGGTTTATTAAAAGTTGGATGAATCTATATACTAAATAGTGTCTAGGTTTATTCAAATTTTAACAAATCTACGACATCTATTTAAGACGGAGGGTAAGTACTAAGTGGAAGTTGCTTGGTTCAGTCCACACCTTTGAGTGAATATGACGAACAACTGAACATGTCTAACTCTTGAGATCTCTCAATTGTATTTACAGGTAACAGCGGTAACTTCACCCAGTGTGATAATAAACAGAAAATAATGGGACCCTGCAAAACATTTGGGAGAAAAATAATCAAGTCCATGAATATACATGTCATGGAGTAATATGGGTTGAATACATATGTGCTTGATAACATGGGTAAACGGAGAAATCGTGGGATTCGTGTTAGCGTATCCGTCAAAATATGGCACTTACTTTTTGGAACTTACCTCATACATGGATGACGTGGACTGGACCATTATTGAAAGAACTACGGCGACGGTGAGGAATTGGCGCCGTAAGCTAGCGCCATAGGTGCTGATTGTTAGGAATAAGCACGTCGGATGCCGGCACGGCCATCGCGCGCTCCCCGTATACGAGTCGTATACGTATAGGTTCCTAATAAGTCGATTACTCGTGGCTATCAAAATTGTCTTCCGTCACTGTTCGTCGCGAAAGTACTCGACGTACTATGCGAAGTTGTGCAGGTCATCTCATCGCAACGTCCCAGCGAAAGTATTGCCGGGTCTGGGCAACAATTGGGTATCAGAGCCAAGTTGTGATCTGCTGAAAAGTACCAGGAGGTCATGGCGATGGTGAAGTTTGGCGAGAGCTCGACTCAATCAACACCGGTGTTCTGAGACGGTGCGCGCGGCTTTGTATCCGCGTCTGGATCGCAAGTACTTACGGACTATGGGCATTGATGATGCAATGCGCCATGGAAGATCAAGAGGCTTTGGGAGACCATCGATCCAGGCGGTGATGAGTACGTCAAGGGAGGTGCGAAGTACCGAGAGGATTGCCAAGCATTGACGGCGCGTCTACTCGGTCGTGTCGATAGACGTGCTGCAACACCTGTCGGAAAAGAAATCGGCGAGGATGTGTGGGGAGCGATCAAGGTGGTATGCGTAGGTGTCCGACGACCACTAGTGCTCACGTGGGGCAGCAGGAGGTTGTCTTGAACGAAGAGATGACATTGGTAGAACCGGAAGTGACACCGGTTGGTTCGTCAATTGTGGCGATTCCAAGTACGGCGACCAGGTGTCAGAAGAAGTTGGCGTGAGTATGTCAAGTTCTGAGAAGGAGGAGTTCACCTCAAATTCAGAAGCGCAGGCCGAAAGTACTCGGACCTACCGACATCGCAGGACACGACATCCAAGATCGAGAAGATGTCTCGTTGTATGATGAAGGCAGTAGCACGCCAGGACACCCACCAGAATCTGTAGCGGATGTGGCACATGTGCTCTGCTCAACAGCCTAGAAGGAGGTGCTCCACGTGCGGAGCTCGGGCCAAGTGGAGGTCCAGGGGATGGCGGCCCAGAAACGCCAGAAAGAGAGGTGGTCCAAAAGAAAGTGATCCGCCGAGAGGGGCTCCATCCGGAGACTAGAAAATATATCAGAGGATGTCCAGGGACTGGCGGCCCAGAAACACCAGAAGGAGGCGGACTAAAAAAAAAAGGCCCGCCGGAGGAACTCCGCTGGGAGGTCCAGGGGCGCGCATCCCAGAAGTTGGAGTAGAAAAAACAAGTAGGCCAAGCAGCGTGTGCAATGTAACGCAGAAGAAATTGACGGACCAAGAGAAGTAGGTCCACTCAGGCTAGGGGTGCCTGCCTAGAAAACTGGCAGAAGCAGATGCTCCATCGGGAGTTCTACAGAGAGAAGGGTTGCCCAGCCGTAAATGAGGCAGAAGAAAAGAGCATCAGAGGTCAGAAGCACCATCGTGTGGAGGATTAGGAGTGCCAAAAGGCCATGCACGCGAGTTACCTTGGAGTTTGTGGGTGAGCCAAAAGAAGCAGCATGAGTTGCATCAATCGGACAAGGAGCTAGCTAGCTTTGCTAGTAGTTACTACGTGCATAGTCATTTGAATCCGACGAGAAAAGTATTTCCGCTAGTTCATATAGGCGAGTCGCGAGAGAGCGACATGATACCTCAGACAGAAATTAGAGATCCGCAAGTAAAGAGACAAGTGTTGTGTTGGGCGTAGAAGAGTATGTCGTGATGCCTCCAAGCGTACTGGAGATGAGACGACTACGACCGACACGAGCACGCATGCGAGGCGTGTTGGACTACTACCCGAAGGAGATACTTCGGATAATAATTCGGTGATGATGAACTACAAAAAACACTGATTGTTCATCAAGGAACCGATGAAGACCGAAGCACGTCCATGGAAGACATCGACAAGGAGGACGCGAAAAGGAAGGACGCGGACGAGGAGGGTCGATGTCCAGTCATGGAGAAGCCGGCGAAGGTAAAGTCGGTGACATGGAGGATGACGCCTGGATGGCGGTGACAGCAATGCGTGGATGACGCTCTTGGGGAGCAGCTAGCGTATCTGGGATCCAGGTCAAGGTGAAGCGCATGTCGTGCTTAGGGGTGATTGTTAGGAATAAGCACGTCGGATGCCGCACGGCATCGCGCGCTCCCCGTATACGAGTCGTATACGTATAGGTTTCCTAATAAGTAGACCTATCTGTGTCCGTTGGGTACACATGCATGTAACTGAGTAGGACTGGAATTAGTCACCAAGTTGTTCCGACTGTTGGAGTAGGCAACGTGATGTCCCTAGTAGCTAGCATATATATACATACAACCAAACCCCTGTAAGACACACGATTGAAGAAATAAGAAAAGTTTAAGAGGTGCGATATGCGCCTCTAGCAATTCGATCGTGTCCAACTATTTATGTACCGTAGTGAGAGTACTAGCTGAATCAAAAGCAACATTGAGCTAGCGGTTGTATGTGCATCACGGCAGAATATACTTCTACATACTTGGTTGTCTTGCTGGATCATTGTCGTCAGAGTTGCCGGAAAAGTACTCGACGACAGGGGCTGTTGACAGGGACTATTGTGGGTCAACATCCCGGCGAAAGTACTGCCGGATCTGAGCCAACACTGATGCCAAAGGAGATGAGCACGGACTGCGACGCGACGCGATCGATGGCGCGAGAATGCATCCCATCCAGCAGCAAATATTGCGGGCGTCGTCGAAGGTGAGGCGCCCGCGTTGGAAAGGAGGATCCGGACAGTGACGTGATGCCGCTCATGAAGCCCGCGCGTGAGCACGGTGATCAGCGTGTCGTCGCTAGGCAGCTGATCAACGTCGCGGAGGGCGTTGCCGATGGTCTTCATCCGTCATAGTATTGGGCAATGCCCAGGCTACCCTGCCTCTGCTCTGACAAATCGGAGGTCAGATGAACAGCGGGGATGACGCTTTTGTTGAGGAATACCTGGGCGAGCGTGACGTAGAGTTGACGCGCAGTCCTTCGCGGGGTCGAGGATCATGCCGAACAGCTCTTGAGAGATGGAGCCGTGGGGGGGGGAGCTCCATGAATGTACGCCACTGAGTGTAAGACCCAATGGCGAGCTCCAGAGTGCGGGGATGATATTCTTAATCTGCACACAGAGGCGGACCCAGAATTTGTCGAAGCCTGGGCACGTCGCAAGGCAACTAAAAAATTTCTCGGACAAATATAAGCATTATATGGAAATCATGCAAAAAACGAATACAATACATAACACATTCATAGCATGTTCCAGTTCCAATGTTCACACAGGTCAACATTTGAATTTTCACGAGTTCACGACATATTCGAAGCTAATATG
The DNA here is from genome assembly GCA_910589775.1 of Avena eriantha. Classification (NCBI taxonomy): domain Eukaryota; kingdom Viridiplantae; phylum Streptophyta; class Magnoliopsida; order Poales; family Poaceae; genus Avena; species Avena eriantha. The sequence goes on from CAJUXJ010000941.1 coordinate 14,463, forward strand.
CGCTAATATTACATAGCATAGGAATTAGTAAGAACTCCCAAAAGACTAATAAAACTCCGACGGTTGGCGACAAAAGTTGAAATGTTCAAATGCACCCACAAAGAGACCCTACAAGATAAAAAAGAAAAATGAATTAGTAGATCATAAGGTGAAGATATCTTAAAAATTTATCCATCTTAACTCGTGAGGTAAATAAATATACCAAGATAGTACCAATGATGTGCTAATTGGCCTGAGGCTTACGACGTAAATTTTTCCTCCTCTTCTTCATAGCTTGAAACCGTTGAATAATAACACCATTATCAAGTTGTCCAAATATCTCCCGCTCGGTGTAACATATCATCAAGTCATTGAACCACTCATTATTGAGCTTGTTACGCAATTTGGACTTGATGATCTTCATTGCCGAAAAAGCCCTCTCAACCGATGCGGTTAACAACCGGTATTTAAGGCTAATTCAATAAGCTTGTAGACCAATGGGAAGACCAAATGCTTCCTTATTTCAACCATCTTTGTAGCCAAACTTTCAAGACTTGTGCAAGTAGAAAAAGATGAATGAATTCTTACATGGTGAATTGTAATTTCAAGTTGTCCTCTTATAGTTGCTCGGTCATCATTAGAGAAATCCATACGATAAATTGAAGATAAGAGAGCAAGCTTGTCCACATCAAACAATGAGAAGGAGTTCTTTGGACTAAGACATGAGAAGCTCTCTAATACCTCCATTGAAGCTTCACAAAAGCGATGATTCATCTCAACACATATCTATCAATAGCAACATAGAAGATCTCAACTTTGTAGAAATGAAGGTTAGTGTAGGTCATCCCATCAAGCCTGGAACGACCCCGAACCGGTATTTGTTCATCCATACGAGGAACTGGAATACCCTTCTCCATGCAAAATTGATGGACCTCATCAAACAAGGAATCCCAACCACTTTCTCTCAAAGAGGTCAAACGATCTTCACATCACTAACTAATTCCATTGCATGGACAATATTAGATCTTTCTTTTGCAAAAACATGGGAAAGCTCATCCGTGATGGCAAGCAACTTTATCATAAGTTTTAAGATTAAAACAAATTTGTAGTTCTCCATTTTCTCTATCAAGCCCGCTGCTTGGGTCAATCCACGACTCTCATCATTGACCTCACGGAGAATAAACAATATTCCTAACCACATTTGGTGCAAACGAAGCAAAGTTGCATAATGTGAACCCCATCTAGTATCCCTGGGCCTAGTGAGGCTTGTTTCTTGATCCAAGCCTCTTCCACTAGATATCTCACCCCTCTCAAGCATATCCACAATATGTTGATGATGTTGTTCTCTAAGCACATCTCTTCTTTGCAAGATGAACTTGATGTGTTCACAATCCCGGATATGTACTCAAAGAAATCATGAATGGAGGAACAAGAACTAGCAACGGAGACAAACTACCAATTGCAAACGATGGGCAAAGCAATGACATAGAAGGCATAAGGGTTTTGATCTAAGATCTTCTCATATTGGAAGCCCCATCATATCCTTGTCCTCGTAGCCTACGAATAGATAACTTGTAACGATCTAGAATGCAAAGAAGAGCCTCCTTTATAGCCTCCGATGTAGTCTCACGAACATGATATAGAGAAAGAAATCTTTCCACAACCTTGCCTTCATTATTCACATACCTACAACAAAAAACTACAACAAGGTTAAATCACATACATACAACAAAAGACAACAATTATTCACACACCTACAACAAAAGACAACACTACTAACCTCAACATTACCGCCATTTGCTCTTTCACGGATATATCACGTGATTCATCAATAAGAACGGAGAAGTTCTTATCACCAATTTCTCCCATAATTGCCTTGGTTACTTCTTGTGCACAACACTTGGAAAGATCCTTTTGGATTTTGTGAGAGATCATCTGGAATTTCCACCATGCTCATAAGCATCCTTCACTTTTTCATCCTTTTATGTATACCAATCTACCATCTCACGGAAGTTGCCCTTGTTTAATGAACTAAGAGATTCATTATGGCCCCGAAATGCCAAGCCTTGACCAATGAGAAATCTTGCACAATGCAAGAAAGAAGTTAAACGAATCTTATATAGTTCTTCGGATTCCTTGGATACACGAGCAAAGTTACTAGACACACTTTGTCTTTGATTGCGAAAATCATTACAATGCAAACATTGCCTTGTTATGGTCACTATTTACTCCACCACTATGGTCGGGCAAAGCTTTGTAACCATGCTTACAATCACTAAACCCCGTTTTCGTGAAGACTTCATTGCCAAAAACGGTGTATACTTTCCAAGTGGCTTAAAGAGAAAGCAATAGAAAACAATAAGTCTTATCATGAGACTCACTATATTCTATCCAATCGTACTTATCATACCAAGTCTTTGAAAAACCCCTAGATCCACTTCCCATCTTAGGAAAGTTCACAATTGGTTGGGTCGACCCTTCAAAAGGTATGCTCTTTCACTTGATCTTGTACATTCGGATGATATTCATTAATTTTTTCCTAAGAGCGGGATCGCGCACTAAATCATCTGGATTAAACATCGCCTCATGCTCCTCTTCCTCCTCATTTGCAATATTGGTTGTGGTAAACTTCTTGAATCAACCAAAAACCTTCCAATTCCTGAAATTTGAACAATTTCATTAATATTAATCAAGCTGCTGAATTGAAACCAATTGAGTTCAGGACTCGTGCTCCATTTCCTAAATTTTGTGTTGAAGAGTCAAGACCAAAGCTGAACTATAATTGAGCAATGTCAATTTAAGATAGTAAAAACTTCTGGTAAAAACGTTACCCTGTCTGTCTTCTGCCATGACAAGCCGGCCACAACATTCGCCGCCAAATCGCCTCGTCGGCGCTTGCAACCGCTAGATGCGGCAGGGCTGGCTGCTGCTACTTCCTGGGAGGACGGATGCTGCCGCCATGGCTTGAAGGATCTGCAGCAGGCGCTCCACCTCCTGGATCCCCGTCCTCCATGGTTTGTCGTTGTTGGCCGTCCAGCGCAGGGTTGGGGATTTGGGGCGGCGCCGCGGCGGCCGGCCAGACGCGGACGGGCAAGGGTTTTCCGTCAGGTTGGGGAATAGCCGAACAAGGACTGGACGAGCTGGTCGTTGATTGCCTGATTCTTTTTTCTAAAGTGGGATCGTTTGTGGCTGCACGGGCACAACCCAGGCTTCAGCCTTCAAGGCCCATGTGCCCACTATGTCTACGATCTTGCCCCTGGCAGCCTGGACTTTTATCGCTAAATCGATCACGCGCACGAAGCGAGCAACGTCGAAGCCCGGGCGAGCGCCGGGAAACAGGGACGCTACGTCCGCCCGTGACTGCACGTACGCATCTGGAGGGAGATTTGAGATAATAGGTGGAGCCACAGCAGGGGGTGGAGGAACCTGGGTGAGAGTAGCGACGACGCGATGTTGGCAGGAGCCGATGATGAGGGAGGAAGAGCAGGTGTCGACGAGCTGGAGGTAGTGGGCGCCGTCGTGTCGGAGACGGCAGGGGCCATCGCGTTGTCAGCCATAGGATCGAATCAAGCTGATACCATGAAAGAACTATAGAGAGAGATGGTTGTGCAGCACATGCACTTTAATTGTATTCAATGAATTTACACAAAGTGTACAGAGGGTTAAATAGCTGAGCTACACACGGACCCACGCCAACTACATTCAGTTGAGATCCTAAGTCTGGTCATAGTGGGATACTGGTGTATGATATCGATACTATCTTTATATGCATGGTATAATATTAGTATTATATTTAATTAATTTGTATAATCTTAATGTGTACAAGATTTATATGTATTAGTTTTGAGTGCTATGATACAGTATCTACCTATATATTCTAACTATCTCTTTATTTATTTATTTATTATTGTGCTACATTAGATTTTCGTCTACGTCGGCTCGCCGCTCTACATCGAGTCTCGCGGCCTCTTCGCGTGGTTATGGCCGCCCTTCGCCGACTCCATCTACGTCGGCTCGTCGCTCTACATCGACTCTCGCGGCTACTTCAAGATGTTGTGGCCATCTTTCGCCAACTTCGTCTTTATTGGCGGGTTCTCCTACATCGCCACCTTTGGCGGGCTCTATACGTGTTGCTGACCGTTCATCATTGGCTCGTGATTCTACCCTCGACCTCTTCCGTCGTGTCCCTGTCTGCGCATGAGATAGCGCAGCTTCGATGCCTGCTTGATGCTTGGATTCTTCACCGACAGGTTCTGCTGGTTCTGCGACGGACTTTTCTAGCATTGAGAGACCACCTTATCCTTCTCCAGGTACATCCCCATGGCTTTTGGATACTAGAGCCTCTTTCATATGACTCATGATTCTTCCTTGTTGACTTCTATTCAACCTGTCGACCCTCCTGTTCGTGTTCTTACTGCTGATGGTACTCCCCTCCCAGTCGTTAGTCGAGGCACGCTTAGTACTTCCTCGTTTCATGTTCCTTCTGTTGTGCATGTTCCTCAACTTAACATGTAACTCTTTTCTGATAGTCAGATCGTTTAACTCTCATTATAGTATCACTTTTGACTTTGATTACTGTTTTGTTCAGGATCATCGCACTGGCGCTTTGCTTGGTGCTGTGGCCCAGACGCCCTGATGGCCTCTGGGAGCTTGATTGGCTTTGTCTTCCCCCCGCTTCAACTGCAGCTAGTATCTCGGCCCCTGTTGCCGCCTCTACTAGCTCTTTTCAGCAGTGGCATCATCGACTTGGACATTTATGTGGTTCTCGCCTCTTCGTCTTTAGTTCATCATGGTGTTCTCGGGTCTGTCTCCGGAAACTCCTCTTTGGATTGTCTGGGTTGTAGGCTTGGTAAGCAGATTCAGCTACTCTATCGTCATAGTGAGTCTGTGTTCGAGCGTCATTTGATCTCGTTCACTCCGATGTTTGGGGTCTGGCTCCCTTCACGTCAAAAGGGGGTCATCGCTACTATGTTATCTTTATAGATGATTTTTCTCGCCACACTTGGATATATTTCATATCTTCTCATAGTGAGGTCTTATCTATCTATAAGAAATTTGCTGCCATGGTTTCATACCTAGTTCTCCACTCCTATTCTGTGTTCATGCAGATTCTGCTGGCGAGTATATCTCTCGTTCACTACATGTTTTTCTTGCTAAGGAGGGTAACTCTTGCTCAGTTCTCTTGTCCTAGTGCTCATGCTCAGAATGGCGTGGCTGAGCGCAAGCATAGTCACCTTCTTGAGACGGCACATGCGTTGATGATTGGCCTCTTCTCTTCCGCCCACTTTTGGGCTGAGGTTGTTTCCACTGCCACCTATCTCATCAATATTCAACCCTATGCTGCATTGCAAGGTGGTATTCCTGCAAAGCGTCTCTCTGGTTGTTCTCCTGATTACTCGCGCTTTGATTGTTTGGTTGTGTTTGCTATGTTCTTCTTGCCCCTCGTGAGCGCACCAAACTGATCGCTTAGTCTGTGAGTGTGTCTTTCTTGGATATAGTGATGAGGCATAAGGGCTATCGGTGTTGGGACCCCGTTGCCCGTAGGATACGCATTTCTCGTGATGTTACTTTTGATGAGTCACGTCCCTTCTACCCCCGCCTCCTCCTCTTCGGCCCTTCTTGGTGGAGGATATATCCTTTCTCTTGTTCCTGACACACCACCCTCTGTTCCTATTGATCCTCCATGCCCCATCCTTATCGATGCCTCTCCTCCACACCGCCACCCTCCTCACCCCCTAGTTATTCTCATTCCTCTTCTAACCCTCCACCCACCTCACCATTGTCTCCTTTTCCCTTCCATTATTCTCGTCGCTCTCATGTTCCGGATGCTTCCTCTAATGCTTCTTCTTCTTCTGATGCATCTTCCTTCCTCTGATGAGCTGCCTCCTCCCTCTTCCTGCTCGCAATCGTCGTGCACCTGATCGCTACTCTCCTAGTCACTATGGTCTTTCTGTTGCCCTTGAGCCGACTCTTATCGGGATGCTGAGCGTCATCCCGAATGGAAGCTTGCCATGGCCGAGGAGATTGTTGCGCTTGAGCGCACTAGCACCTGGGATCTTGTTCTCTCCTCCTCCTAGTGTCGTCCCATCACATGTAAGTGGGTCTACAAGATTAAGACCCACTCCGATGGATCTCTTGAGCGCTACAAAGCGCGTCTTGTGGCTCGTGGCTTCCTGTAGGAGCAGGGCCGTGACTATGATGAGACTTTTCCCTGTGTCCCATATGACCACTATGCGCACTCTTCTTGATGTGGCCTCTGTTCGCCATTGGTCTATGTCTTAGCTTGATGTTCAGAACGCATTTCTCAATGGTGAGTTGCGTGAGGAGGTTTACCATGCAGCCTCCTCCAGTGTATTATGTCTTAGCTTGATCTTCTTTTCAGCTTGACGACCTCCCCGAGTCGGAATTGGCTCCTATCGAGGGATATCCTCTGGAGTTTTCTCAGGAGGAGGAATTGGTCTCACTGCCAGACGTTGTGCCCAAAAAGCGCAATGCTCCGACAGTGGCTGTTGGCACAAAGGAGGTGCCAGTCGTGAAGAGGTAACTTTCAACACAACTTTCGCCTTTGTACCTTACTCGAATTTTCTTCCGAGATGTAATGTTTTCCATTCTATTACATTCTCAGAGCTAAGCAGCTCATCAAGGGCAAGGGGAAGGGGAATATCTCGAAGCCCCTGCGTCAGACGAAGCTAACCATAGCTTCTCCTGCCGTGGCTCCTCCGACTCCTACCCCTCAACCTTCTGCAACGCCGGTGATTACTTCATCAGCAGTTGTCACAGAAGATCTGGCTCCTTCAACAGGGCCAGCGATCCCTGAATCGCAGACTGACATCACCATGAGTGAATCCGGTTTGGATAAGGGTGAACCCTCTTCGGGTAATGATCCCTCGGTAGAGACCTTAGCCGAAAACCTCCTTGACAATCCGGGGCTTGCCAAATTTGGCTTGTCCCGAAAATCTGCGGAGAGATCCAGCGGGTGGCCCGGCAATGCCTGGAGAGCCGTAATCTCTCTGCCGAAGAACTAGCATAAGAGGCGGAGGACGTCAAGTACTCCGACCTTCTTGAACAAGTCCACCTTCACGACGAGGGACTTAGAGCTGGTGTGCTTCCACCACCTCTGATTATTCCACTCACCCTCGCCGAGAAGGTTACCACCGAGGTGAACATGTGCCTAAGCAAGCTCTCGCATGAACATCATGTAAGTCGGAATTCCAACTCATGTTTTTCTTTATTGTACTTTATATCATATCCTCTAGCCCCCAAGCATGAAGTAGGATATACAATCCGTGTTTATGCTTCCTTAGGATGCCAAAGAATGAACTAGTGTAGCCCCCAAGGCTCGTGCTGATATTAGTAACAATATTAGCCTGAGTCTTTAGTAGACTTCTGACCGTGGGTATTCTGACTAAAAGAAAGTTAATTCATGTAACCAGGATTTGTTGAAGAATATCTGCAACAAGCGGAGAGAGATCAAATCTCTCCGACTTGAAAATGCTGAGCTGAAGGTTTCCAAGGATGAGGCCAATGGTAAACATTTCGAGACTCAAGCCTTGTCCTTATTTTCATAGTCGAATATTTTTTGCTAAACTATTGTTCTTTTGTCTACGCACTGGTAAACAATCCTGTGCTATGATTGAAGAGGCCGAGAACCTCAAAACCCTAGTGGTGGAGAATAAAGAACTTCGCCAGAGCTGGATAAGCTCAAGGCAGATCATGAGAAGAGCATCGCTAAAATTCTCAGCGTTAGCAGCCTATCAGAGTAGTTGAAATTATGGATTTCTAAAGTTTAACACCTGAGGATGTTAGCTAATCGACTAATCTCCTTGTTGATCTTTGCTGAAGTAGTATGTGAGTAGCTTCGTGAATGCTTCTAAGATCTTGATTACTTTAGGCTGCTTCATGTGGGCGAGTGATCTTGTTGACTTCAGGTATTCTTGTCTTCTGGAGTCTGAGCTTCTCGAGTAGTTGGAGGTTGAGTATCGTCCCTTCTTGTTGACAAGTTAACTTTTGTTAGTTTCGCAGTTGATGGTTCAAATCTATTAGAGACTTGGATTTAGTGGGAAGACAGTCTTCCCACCTTATAGTTTCACTAAGTTTGTCGAGTTGGGTAGATCTTTCGCGTCTTGGAGGGCTGTCAGGATGCGAAAGACTCTACTGAAATTCTTTGGTGTTGAGTCGAGATCTTCGAGTAATGCCTTGTTTGCAAGCACCTTGTTCGAGTAACGGCTCTTTGAGATCCCGAAGACCATACAAAGTTCCAAGCGAGATCTAGGATCAAGATTACGTGCAAGACATATGAAGGCCTGATGTGACTAATGGAGATTTTGCCACCATCGACTCCTATAAGAACTCAAGAACATTCACCTAAAAAGGACATGCCATAATCGCCCGAGTCTTGTTCATTAACCTTAGTCATAGAACTCTAATTCATCTCTCTCATCAGGTATCATTATAAACCCACCGATGTCATCTTATAGACATGTGTTACGATCTCTCGGTCACCTTATAAATAAATTATGAGGGAATCCTCCCTATTACACATATACCTTTGTATTTCTCTTGGAGATCCAAACCTTCTCACCCGAGCCGATTGCTGAACAAATAAACTCTCTTTGTTCCTCAGAGTTGAGACTACAGAGGGATTGTGAAAACTATCCTTCATTAGTTGCCGTGCTAGGCAGGGGAGCCCGTGTAAGGCATATCAATCTATGGAGGACCCTCCTACAATCACTCCTACCCAAGGGGAGCACTTGATGACCTCTCAGTCCTCCACCCTCGGAAAAGAAGACCCGTCATAAGATGTGGCCATGGAGATAGGCGTACACGACATCGCCCCGAGACAAAAGCCTCGCCCCACATCGCCCCCCACAACAACATTTCCAGGATAGCGATGAGTCTTGCACGTCGAGGGGGAACATAAGCTCTCCATAACTGGAGTACAGATTAGGGCATGCGCCAGGCTGCCCTCACATCGAGACCTATGCCTCATCGACAGAGTGTGTAGTTGGAATACACAATCATGTTCTCGGAGTTAGATCGCACAGGTGGGGACGAAGGACGTGAGACTCTCTGTTACTCTTCTCGTTGGTTCGCCAACGTCCTACTTGGCCAGGTCCTAATTGATGGAGAGAATTCCCGTGCAGGTATGTATACTAATACTTGTATTTTATATGATGTCACCTTATCTTAAACTAGGAAACTAAACATGGAAATGTAGTATATTCATGGCTAAGGGTATTTGTTCTCTTGGAAGACTCTCTAGGAGACATAGTAGAACCATTATGAATGGTAGGTCCAAAATTCACTTATCTTTGGCCTACTTGGAGGTTGGAATACTCAAAAAATCTTTTTTCTTTTCATTTCGTTTTCTGCAGCTTGCACAAGTCATGATTAAAATGCAATGAAAGCCAGTCACCACGGGAAATAGACTCAAGCATGTCAATTGTTGCATAGAAAACGATTTAACATTCACTCAAATATTATTGGATAGATTAAGTAAGTAATATGTCACACTGTTTTTTTTTCTGAAATTAGTTTATGAATATGCAATTCACCAACACTCGTTAAATTTATTTATGTGAGTCTATATGTTATTTTTCGAGTGAAATTATGTCTGATAAACTACGTATTTAATAATAATGCTTGCAGGTTGTTGGATAAAACAAATGACATCTACAAATATAGTGAACATGAGAAGATATAGGTTGGCGTCTACAAATGCAGTGGAACTGGAGAAGATATAGGTTGGCGTCTACAAATGCAGTGGACCTTCAGAAGATACTGGATTTCTGCATGTAGATAGTTCGAACTATTTAGAGAGAGAGAATAATATGAAAATGTATGTAAATTTGTATGATTTTTCAAGGGCTTGCGCCTTATGTATGCTTGAACCTATTGACACCTTCATTTTCCCTTTAATAATATAATCAACTAGCTGATTTTGTTAGTGGATCTTCACTTATATTGAACACCTTTAATTTGTAACATGTGATGAACCATGATCGTGTTTTGACAAGCTAAATAAGTTACATATAAAAGAATGTTTTTGGATAATTAATAAAAAGAATTGAACCTCGTGTCACCAGCCTGATGCAATTAATAGATATCTCCATATATAATTGAGACGCAATAGAGTGTATTTAGCAGCCGTAGAGACGCCATGATATCCATATGTCAAGCGTCTATAGACACCTAGAGATGCACACGAGTGTCCTTATCTTTTGTTAAACACGCACGGTAAGTGTCGCTATATTCTTTGTGACGATGCATAAGAAGACGCTCGTGAGACGTTTTCGGAAGGCGACTCTATGATGCTGTAGAGATGAAATAAAGCGCCTTTGATCACTAGGCTGGGCGTCTCTACATGATTTGTTTCTTGTAGTGTTGGTCAAGTGCCGCTAATATGAACTAGGAATCTGTCGATTTTTTTATATCTTATTATTATGTATTCCTTGATCTTTCAAATGGTATTGAATTTTTCAAAAGTTCTGTCGGTTCTGCTAGCTGCTTGCTCTAGAGCTTTTGCCGTGGACGCATTTTGGACAGAGATGAGAGGGTAAAGATATACAGCGTGATTCACCAAGTGAATTCATTGGATACTACCCTGTTTTGGCGCATGTGGGTGTGTGTTCATTAGATATTTTTACATGAATATCTGTCAAAGGAATTATCGCTTTTTTCCTCCTCAAAGAGGTCTGTGTTTGAATCTGGCGAGACAAGCCTAGTGAAATTTGAGACAGGAGCCCATTGACCATAGCCCAAAAACTTTTTAATTTGGCCTTTTTGCATTGCCCCCACCTCTAAAGAAACCTCTGCCTACCCATGTTTTTAAGAAACTAATCCATTATGTGGCTTTTTAAATCGAGGTTCTAGTAGCACTGCTCTTTTATTTTAAGAGAGATAACATGGAACACAACAATATTTTTTTAGAAGATAGATAACATAAGTTGTAGTACTAATACATGTTTAATGATTCCATTTCTATTAGTATCTTTGGTATTGTGGCACAACACACTCAGTTTATGTCTATTTGATTTGATTTGAAGGTCTTTAGTTCAAATCCACTGTGTGTACATATTTATATATATCTTGGGTTTACTTCTTTTTTGAGAAAGGGTTTACTTTTCAATATCGCATTACGGAGGGATGACATCGCGGACCCACCAGCCTGCAGCATCCCTCGAGTTTAATGGTCGGGTTTCAAAAAAAGTTAAATACTTGTACAGAGAGGCTCGCATCAGGGACCCACCTGCTAGAACATAACAGAGAGGGTGACATGGGGCCTTAGCAGCAAGACCATACACGGCTACCACATCGAGCAATGTTGCCCAGGTCAAAACAGCGAACACGCTGAAAAAGAGTCCATCATACATACGCAGGTTTATATACAGAGACCGGCACGTGGGACCCAGTAGCACGGCCTTATACAGGTTTTGCCTCGAGCAACGTTGCCAAGTTTGAAACAGGGAGGCGCGAGCGAAAAAAAGACCAGCATGCACACGTTTCTTCTAACGAGAGGCTCACATGGGGGACTCAGCAGCCTAAAAATGGCTGATGCATCGAGCAACGCTATCAGTTCGAAACACGGAGGCACGACCGAGAGCAAAATTCCATCATACACACGTTTCTTCTAATGAGTGGATGACATGTGGGGGTGGGGCCATGCATCATGATTAAACGGTAGATGCAGCGAGCAACGCTATCATGTTCAGAACACGAAGGCACGACCGAGGGGAAAAAATTCTATCATACACACGTTTCTTATAATGAGAGGATGACATGTGGGGTCCAGAGTTTGATTAAACGGTAGATGCTCGAGCAGCGCTATCAAGTTCGGAACATGGTGCACGAGCAAAGAAAAAATTCCCCACACACACGATTCTTATAATGTGAGGCTGACATGGAGGACCCAGCAGCGTGACTAGACGCAGATAGATCGAGCAGTGTTATCGAGTTGAAATCAGGGAGGAAATAGCCAAGGAAAAATTCCATTATACACATGTTTCTTCTAATGAGAGGATGACATGTGGGTCCTAGGAGGTTGATTAAACGGTAGATGCATCGAGCAGCACTATCAACTTCGGAACAGGGTAGCGCGAGCGAAGGAAAACAAATTCCATCATCATACCACAGTCCTTCTAGTGAGAGGCTGGCATGTGGGACCCAGCAGCCTGACTAAACGGCAGACGCCTCAAGCTACATTATCGAGTTCAAATCAGAGAGGCACGACCGAAAAGTATGGTCCGCTAGAGACACTGACATCCAGGACCTACACGTCTCAAAAGACTTTGGCGAGTCAACATCGTGCGAGGAAATGAAAATCTTTCTGCCACGCACTGGCCGAGCTTCCTCCACGTTCTAGCAGATCCGTCGTAGTAGAGGGCCGCGAACCCGGAAAAAAATGTTTTCTATCAACCATGACCGAGCTGGAATTTTGTCGCGGAAGACGCGCCTTCTACGATGACCATCGTGCCAAGTCGTTGCGGAAGGAAACTTTGCTTGTAGTGTTTGGAGAAGTTCAGGGCTGATGACAAGATGTCATTGAAGAATTTTCTAGGCTTGTTGAGCAGGATTTCAACATGTTATCTAGCAGAAGCAAGTTAACTAGGGCTAGAAGGTGTGCACTGAAGCAATTCATGGTGATGTACTGGCACAGTATAATTTGCTATGGATTTTGCTGCTGAAATTAGAAGATCAAATCCAGGAGCACTATGTTTGTCAATGCACATGCTGTGTGTTTCAAAATTGTTATATGTCATTGGATGCTTGCAAAAGAGGCTTTATGGCAGGTTTAGGCCTATTATAGGTATTGATGGCTACCACATGAAAATATATTTGGTGGTGTGTTACTTGCAGCTGTGGGAGTTGATCCAAATGATTGCATATACCCTCTGGCCATTGCCATTGTTGAAGTGGAAGACAGAAACAATTGGAAATGGTTTCTAGACATACTTAAGGGTGATCTTGGCATTGAAAACACTAGGCCTTGGACATTTATTAGTGATAGACCAAAGTGATATGCAATCTTGATGTACTTTACTCTTTTTTTTCAGTTGATTTATCTTTATGCATTGTTTGACTTGTTCATTAATTATGAGTGTAGGGTTTGATCAATGCAGTCAATGCATTATGGCCAGATGCACAACACAATGTTCTGTGTAAGGCATTTACACCAGAACTTTGCAAGAGCTGGATGGAGAGGAGACATTTAAAAAACAATTGTGGAAAATTGCTAGAGAAACAAGGAGTGTGACTGGCAGAAGCACATGGATGAGATGAAAGCACTGGATGAAGGTGCATTTGAATATTTGAATGCTATTGAGCCTAGAAAATGGTGCAAGGCTTTCTTTGAGGATCTTCCCAAATGTGATTTGCTTTTGAACAACATCTGTGAAGTATTAACAAGTGAGTTTCTTTATTATTGTCTTTTCCCAGTTTTTATGCTAATGCATTGTTCAGTACCTTGAGAGCTCTTTATTTATCTTGATGTATTTATCTATGT
>CAJUXJ010000942.1:0-50236 GCA_910589775.1 Avena eriantha
TTTTGAAAAGAACACACATGCAATGCCATTGGTTGATCCATGTGGATTGTGGAAAAGAACACACATGCAATGACATTGGTGGATCCATAAGTGGTTTGTGAAAAGAACACACATGCAATTACTCTAGTGGATATATAAGTGGTTTGTGGAAAGAACACACATGCAATGAACACTAGAGGATCCATATGTGGTTCATGACAGGAACACACATGCAATGCCATTGGTTGATCCATGTGGTTTGTGGAAAATAACACACATCTAATGACATTGGTGGATCCATACGTAGTTTGTGGAAAGAACACACATGCAATGACATTCGTTGATCCATGTGTGGTTTGTGGAAAAGAACACACATGCAATGCCATTGGTTGATCCATGTGGTTTGTGAAAAGAACACACATGCAATTCCATTGGTTGATCCATGTGGTTTGTGAAAAAGAAAAAACATGCAATGACTCTAGTGGGTCCATATGTGGTTTGTGAAAAGAACACACATGCAATGAATCTAGTGGATCCATGTGTGGTTAGTGGAAAGAACACACACGCAATGACATTGGTTGATCCATATGTGGTTTGTGTCAATAACACACATGCACTTACTCTAGTGGATACATATGTGGTTTGTGACAATAACACACATGCAATTACTCTAGTGGATACATATGTGGTTTGTGGAAAAGAACACACATGTAGTGACTCAGGTGGATCCATATGTGGTTTGTGAAAAGAACACACATGCAATGACTCTAGTGGATCCATGTGTGGTTAATGGAAAGAACACACATGCAATGACATTGGTGGATCCGTATGTGGTTGATGGAAAGAACACACATGCAATGACATTGGTGGATCCATATATGGTTTGTGAAAAGAACACACATGCAATGACATTTGTTGATCCATATGTGGTTTGTGAAAACAACACACATGCAATCACTCTGGTGGATCCATGTGTGGTTTCTGGAAAGAACACACATGCAATGACTCTGGTGGATCCATGTGTGGTTTGTTAAAAGAACACACATGTAATGACTCTAGTGCTGGTTTTAGTATAAGATGCAATGACTCTAGTGGGTCCATATGTGGTTAGTGAAAAGAACACACATGCAATGACTCTAGTGGATCCATATGTGGTTTATGGAAAGAACACACATGCAATGATGGAGGAGGATCCATATGTGGTTTGTGACAATAACACACATTCGAATTACTCTGGTGGATCCATGTGTGGTTTGTGGAAACAACATGCATCCAATGACTCTGGTGGATCCATGTGTGGTTAGTGGAATGAACACACATGCAATGACTATAGTGCTGCTTTTATTATAAGAACACACATGCAATTACTCTAGTGGGTCTATATGTGGTTTGTGAAAAGAAGAAACATGCAGTGAATCTAGTGGATCCATGTGTGGTTAGTGGAAAGAACACACACGCAATGACATTTGTTGATCCATATGTGGTTTGTGAAAATAACACACATGCAATTACTCTAGTGGATACATATGTGGTTTGTGACAATAACACACATGCAATTACTCTAGTGGATACGTATGTGGTTTGTGGAAAAGAACACACATGCAATGACTCAGCTGGATCCATATGTGTTTTGTGAAAAGAACACACATACAATGACTCTGGTGGATCCATGTGTGGTTTGTGAAAAGAACACACATCCAATGCCATTGGTTGATCCATGTGTGGTTTGTGGAAAGAACACATATGCAATGACCTTGGTTGATCCATATGTGGTTTGTGACAATAACACACATGCAATGCCATTGGTTGATCCATATGTGGTTTGTGTAAAGGACACAAATGCAATGACACTGGTTGATCCATATGTGGGTTGTTAAAAGAACACACATGCAATGCCATTGGTTAATCCATGTGTGGTTTGTGAAAAGAACACACATGCAATGACTCTAGTGGATCCATGTGTGGTTTGTGAAAAGAACACACATGCAATTCCATTGGTTGATACATGTGTGGTTTGTGAAAAGAACACACATACAATGTCATTGGTTGATCCATATGGTTTGTGGAAAATAACACACATGCAATGACATTGGTGGATCCATAAGTGGTTTGTGAAAAGAACACACATGCAATTACTCTAGAGGATACATATGTGGTTTGTGGAAAGAACAGTGGTGGATCCATATGTGGTTCATGACAGGAACACACATGCAA
Source organism: Avena eriantha (assembly GCA_910589775.1). Lineage (NCBI taxonomy): Eukaryota > Viridiplantae > Streptophyta > Magnoliopsida > Poales > Poaceae > Avena > Avena eriantha. The sequence continues at coordinate 2,194 of CAJUXJ010000942.1, forward strand.
TGACATTGGTTGATCCATGTGGTTTGTGGAAAAGGACACACGTGCAATGACATTGGTAGATCCATACGTGGTTTGTTGAAAGAACAAACATGCAATGACGTTGGTTGATCCATGTGTGGTTTCTGGAAAAGAATACACATGCAATGATATTGGTGGATCCATATGTGGTTTGTGGAAAGAACACACATGCAATGACATTAGTTGATCCATGTGTGGTTTGTGAAATGAACACACATTCAATGACTCTAGTGGATACAAATGTGGTTAGTGGAAAGAACACACATGTAGTGAACACAGGTGGATCCATATGTGGTTCATGACAGGAACACACATGCAATGACACTTGTTGATCCATCTGTGAGTTGTTAAAAGAACACACATGCAATGACTCTAGTGCCGGTTTTAGTATAGGAACACACATGCAATGACTCAAGTGGGTCCACATCTGGTTTGTGAAAATAACACACACGCAATGACTCTAGTGGATCCATATGTGGTTTGTGGAAAGAACACACATGCAATGATGGAGGAGGATCCATATTTAGTTTGTGATAAGAACACACATGCAATTACTCTGGTGGATCCATGTGTGGTTAGTGGAAAGAACACACATGCAATGACTCTGGTGAATCCATATGTGGTTAGTGGAAAGAACACACATGCAATGAAATTGGTGGATCCATATGTGGTTAATGGAAAGAGCACACAAGCAATGCCATTTGTGGATCCATATATGGTTTGTGAAAAGAACACACATGTAATGCCATTTATTGATCCATATGTTGTTTGTGGAAAGAACACGCATGCAATGACTCTAGTGGATCCATACGTGGTTTGTGAAAAGAACACACATACAACGACTCTAGTGTTGGTTTTAGTATAAGAACACACATTCAATGACTCTAGTGTGTCCATATGTGGTTTGTGAAAAGAACACACATGTAATGACGCTGGGGGATCCATATGTGGTTTGTGGAAAGAACGCACATGCAATGACATTGGTTGATCTGTATGTGGTTTGTGAAAAGAACACACATGCAATGCTATTAGTTGATCCATATGTGGTTTGTGGAAAGAACACACATGAAAGGACACTGGTTGATCCATATGTGGGTTGTTAGAAGATCACACATGCAATGCCATTGGTTAATCCATGTGTCGTTTCTGAAAAGAACACACATGCAATGTCTCTCGTGGATCCATGTGTGATTTGTGAAAAGAATACACATCCAATGTCATTGGTTGATCCATGTGTGGTTTGTGAAAGGAACACACATGCAATGCCATTGGTTGATCCATGTGGATTGTGGAAAAGAACACACATGCAATGACATTGGTGGATCCACAAGTGGTTTGTGAAAAGAACACACATGCAATTACTCTAGTGGATATATAAGGGGTTTATGGAAAGAACACACATGCAATGGACACTAGAGGATCCATATGTGGTGCATGACAGCAACACACATGCAATGCCATTGGTTGATCCATGTGGTTTGTGGAAAATAACACACATCAAATGACATTGGTGGATCCATATGTGGTTTGTGGAAAGAACACACATGCAATGACATTGGTTGATCCATGTGTGGTTTGTGGAAAAGAACACACATGCAATGCCATTGGTTGATCCATGTGTCGTTTCTGAAAAGAACACACATGCAATGTCTCTCGTGGATCCATGTGTGCTTTGTGAAAAGAATACACATCCAATGTCATTGGTTGATCCATGTGTGGTTTGTGAAAGGAACACACATGCAATGCCATTGGTTGATCCATGTGGATTGTGGAAAAGAACACACATGCAATGACATTGGTGGATCCACAAGTGGTTTGTGAAAAGAACACACATGCAATTACTCTAGTGGATATATAAGGGGTTTATGGAAAGAACACACATGCAATGGACACTAGAGGATCCATATGTGGTTCATGACAGCAACACACATACAATGCCATTGGTTGATCCATGTGGTTTGTGGAAAATAACACACATCAAATGACATTGGTGGATCCATATGTGGTTTGTGGAAAGAACACACATGCAATGATGTTGGTTGATCCATGTGTGGTTTGTGGAAAAGAACACACATGCAATGCCATTGGTTGATCCATGTGGTTTGTGAAAAGAACACACATGCAATGCCATTGGTTGATCCATGTGGTTTGTGAAAAAGAAAAAACATGCAATGACTCTAGTGGGTCCATATGTGGTTTGTGAAAAGAACAGACATGCAATGACTCTAGTGGATCCATATGTGGTTTGTGGAAAGAACACACATGCAATGACATTGGTTGATCCATATGTGGTTTGTGGAAAGAACACACATGCAATGACATTGGTTATCCATATGTGGTTTGTGACAATAACACACATGCAATTACTCTAGTGGATACATATGTGGTTTGTGGAAAAGAACACACATGCAATTACTCTGGTGGATCCATATGTGGTTTGTGGAAAGAACACACATGCAATGACTCTAGTGGATCCATGTGTGGTTAGTGGAAAGAACACACATGCAATGACATTGGTGTATCCATATGTGGTTCATGGAAGGAACACACATGCAATGACATTGGTGGATCCATATATGGTTTGTGAAAAGAACACACATCCAATGCCATTTGTTGATCCATATGTGGTTTGGGAAAAGAACACACATGCAATGCCATTTGTTGATCCATGTGTGGTTTGTGGAAAGAACACACATGCAATGACTCTGGTGGATGCATGTGTGGTTTGTGAAAAGAACACACATGCAATGACTAGTGTTGGTTTTAGTATAAGAACACACATGCAATCACTCTAGTGGGTCCATATGTGGTTTGTGAAAAGAACACACATGCAATGAGTCTAGTGGATCCATATGTGGTTTGTGAAAAGAACACACACGCAATGCCATTGGTTGATCCATGTGGTTTGTGAAAAACAAAAAACATGCAATGACTCTAGTGGGTCCATATGTGGTTTGTGAAAAGAACACAGATGCAATGACTCTAGTGGATCCATATGTGGTTTGTGGAAAGAACACACATGCAATGACATTGGTTGATCTATATGTGGTTTGTGTCAATAACACACATGCAATGCTATTGCTTGATCCATATGTGGTTTGTGGAAAGAACACACATGAAATGACACTGGTTGATCCATATGTGGGTTGTTAGAAGATCACACATGCAATGCCTTTGGTTAATCCATGTGTCGTTTGTGAAAAGAACACACATGCAATGTCTCTCGTGGATCCATGTGTGCTTTGTGAAAAGAACACACATGCAATGTCATTGGTTGATCCATGTGTGGTTTGTGAAAAGAACACACATGCAATGCCATTGGTTGATCCATGTGGATTGTGGAAAAGAACGCACATGCAATGACATTGGTGGATCCATAAGTGGTTTGTGAAAAGAACACACATGCAATTACTCTAGTGGATATATAAGGGGTTTGTGGAAAGAACACACATGCAATGAACACTAGAGGATCCATATTTGGTTCATGACAGGAACACACATGCAATGCCATTGGTTGATCCATGTGGTTTGTGGAAAATAACACACATCTAATGACATTGGTGGATCCATATGTGGTTTGCGGAAAGAACACACATGCAATGACATTGGTTGATCCATGTGTGGTTTGTGGAAAGAACACACATGCAATGCCATTGGTTGATCCATGTGGTTTGTGAAAAGAACATACATGAAATGCCATTGGTTGATCCATGTGGTTTGTGAAAAAGAAAAAACATGCAATGACTCTAGTGGGTCCATATGTGGTTTGTGAAAAGAACACACATGCAATGACTCTAGTGGATCCATATGTGGTTTGTGGAAAGCACACACATGCAATGACATTGGTTGATCCATATGTGGTTTGTGGAAAGAACACACATGCAATGACATTGGTTATCCATATGTGGTTTGTGACAATAACACACATGCAATTACTCTAGTGGATACATATGTGGTTTGTGGAAAAGAACACACATGCAATTACCATGGTGGATCCATATGTGGTTTGTGGAAAGAACACACATGCAATGACTCTAGTGGATCCACGTGTGGTTAGTGGAAAGAACACACATGCAATGACATTGGTGTATCCATATGTGGTTCATGGAAAGAACACACATGCAATGAATTTGGTGGATCCATATATGGCTTGTGAAAAGAACACACATGCAATGCCATTTGTTGATCCATATATGGTTTGGGAAAAGAACACACATGCAATGCCATTTGTTGATCCATGTGTGGTTTGTGGAAAGAACACACATGCAATGACTCTGGTGGATGCATGTGTGGTTTGTGAAAAGAACACACATGCAATGACTAGTGTTGGTTTTAGTATAAGAACACACATGCAATGACTCTAGTGGGTCCATATGTGGTTTGTGAAAAGAACACACATGCAATGAGTCTAGTGGATCCATATGTGGTTTGTGAAAAGAACACACACGCAATGCCATTGGTTGATCCATGTGGTTTGTGAAAAACAAAAAACATGCAATGACTCTAGTGGTTCCATATGTGGTTTGTGAAAAGAACACACATGCAATGACTCTAGTGGATCCATATGTGGTTTGTGGAAAGAACACACATGCAATGACATTGCTTGATCTATATGTGGTTTGTGTCAATAACACACATGCAATGCTATTGGTTGATCCATATGTGGTTTGTGGAAAGAACACACATGAAATGACACTGGTTGATCCATATGTGGGTTGTTAGAAGATCACACATGCAATGCCTTTGGTTAATCCATGTGTCGTTTGTGAAAAGAACACACATGCAATGTCTCTCGTGGATCCATGTGTGCTTTGTGAAAAGAACACACATGCAATGTCATTGGTTGATCCATGTGTGGTTTGTGAAAAGAAAACACATGCAATGCCATTGGTTGATCCATGTGGATTATGGAAAAGAACACACATGCAATGACATTGGTGGATCCATAAGTGGTTTGTGAAAAGAACACACATGCAATTACTCTAGTGGATATATAAGGGGTTTGTGGAAAGAACACACATGCAATGAACACTAGAGGATCCATATTTGGTTCATGACAGGAACACACATGCAATGCCATTGGTTGATCCATGTGGTTTGTGGAAAATAACACACATCTAATGACATTGGTGGATCCATATGTGGTTTGTGGAAAGAACACACATGCAATGACATTGGTTGATCCATGTGTGGTTTGTGGAAAGAACACACATGCAATGCCATTGGTTGATCCATGTGGTTTGTGAAAAGAACACACATGCAATGCCATTGGTTGATCCATGTGGTTTGTGAAAAAGAAAAAACATGCAATGACTCTAGTGGATCCATATGTGGTTTCTGGAAAGAACACACATGCAATGACATTGGTTGATCCATATGTGGTTTGTGGAAAGCACACAGATGCAATGAAATTGGTTGATCCATATGTGGTTTGTGGAAAGAACACACATGCAATGACATTGGTTATCCATATGTGGTTTGTGACAATAACACACATGCAATTACTCTAGTGGATACATATGTGGTTTGTGGAAAAGAACACACATGCAATTACTCTGGTGGATCCATATGTGGTTTGTGGAAAGAACACACATGCAATGACTCTAGTGGATCCACGTGTGGTTAGTGGAAAGAACACACATGCAATGACATTGGTGTATCCATATGTGGTTCATGGAAAGAACACACATGCAATGAATTTTGTGAATCCATATATGGTTTGTGAAAAGAACACACATGCAATGCCATTTGTTGATCCATATGTGGTTTGGGAAAAGAACACACATGCAATGCCATTTGTTGATCCATGTGTGGTTTGTGGAAGGAACACACATGCAATGACTCTGGTGGATCCATGTGTGGTTTGTGAAAAGAACACACATGCAATGACTAGTGTTGGTTTTAGTATAAGAACACACATGTAATGAATCTAGTGGGTCCATATGTGGTTTGTGAAAAGAACACACATGCAATGAGTCTAGTGGATCCATATGTGGTTCGTGGGAAGAACACACCTGCAATGTCATTGGAGGATCCATATGTGGTTTGTGACAATAACACACATGCAATTACTCTGGTGGATCCATGTGTGGTTTGTGGAAAGAACACACATGCAATGACTCTGGTGGATCCATGTGTGGTTTGTGAAAAGAACACACATGCAATGACTCTAGTGCTGGTTTTAGTATAAGAAACCACATGCAATGACTCTAGTAGGTCCATATGTGGTTTGTGAAAGAACACACATGCAATGACTCTAGTGGATCCATGTGTGGTTAGTGGAAAGAACACACACGCAATGACATTGGTTGGTACATATGTGGTTTGTGACACTAACAAACATGCAATGCCATTGGTTGATCCATATGTGGTTTATGGAAAGAACACACATGCAATGACACTGGTTGATCCATATGTGGGTTGTTAAAAGAACACACATGCAATGCCATTGGTTAATCCATGTGTGGTTTGTGAAAAGAACACACATGCAATGACTCTAGTGGATCCATGTGTGGTTTGTGAAAAGAACACACATGCAATGCCATTGGTTGATCCTTGTGTGGTTTGTGAAAAGAACGCACATGCAATGCCATTGGTTGATCCATGTGGTTTGTGGAAAAGGACACACATGCAATGACATTGGTGTATCCATAAGTGGTTTTTGAAAAGAACACACATGCAATGACATTGGTGGATCCATATGTGGTTTGTGGAAAGAACACACATGTAATGACATTGGTTGATCCATGTGTGGTTTGTGAAAACAACACAGATGCAATGAATCTAGTGGATACATATGTGGTTGGTGGAAAGAACACACATGCAACGAACATTGGTGGATCCATATGTGGTTCATGACAGGAACACACATGCAATGACACTAGTTGATCCATATGTGGGTTGTTAAAAGAACACACATGCAATGCCATTTGTTAATCCATGTATGGTTTGTGAAAAGAACACACATACAATGACTCTGGTGGATCCATGTGTGGTTTGTGAAAAGAACACACATGCAATTATTCTAGTGGATACATATGTGGTTTGTGGAAAATAACACACATGCAATTACTCTGGTGGATCCATATGTGGTTTGTGGAAAGAAAAGACATGCAATGACTCTACACTAGTGCAACACGGGCCTCCAGTCCCGGCCCGTAAGGGGCTTTAGTCCCGGCCCTTGTAACCGGGACTAGAGGGGCGGGACTAAAGGCCCACGCATTAGTCCTGGCCCTCTGACTAGCCGGGACCAATGGGCATCCACGTGGCTGTCTCTGCGGGCACTGGGTGCCCCCCCATTAGTCCCGGTTCGTATTATGAACCAGGACAAATGGTTCTCTGCCGCGGTAGAATTTTAGGCACTTTCTCTGCCGCTGCAGAGAATTGAATTTGTATCTTTTTTTTCATTTCAAAATAGTTTTCTATGCTACCACATACCGTACATGTTCGTGCATACATAAGATACTTAAGATCGAGCATACAAATATATACATGATAGTTACACATGGAGATCACAATTATCGGGACTAGAGCCCGTCTATTCAATTACACGGTCGGGGATCATCGGCGCCTATTCACACTAAATTCTACGGCGTCATCTATCATCTCGTTCATCAAGAATCCTGCCAGTTCTTCAGCAATTGCTACTACGCGTTGCTGTGGTAGGAGCTGATCCCGCATTTTCTCGAACTATATAAGAAAAGGAGATCAATATGAATATCAATCATGATAACAAAAAGTGATGGTAATAAAAATAATGTTATGAATGTATTGCTTACATCGACTCTATAATCATTTAGCTCATTGGTAAACGTGTGAATGAACTCGCAAACGTAGAATCCACATAGATTCATCCCCTGTGGCTGCCTCGCGCACTTTAGAAGAATAGAATTCAATCAAAATAATAATCCAACATCATAATTGTATTGAAACTAGAAGTAAAGAGATGAGCGTACTACTTACCGAGACCGGCTTAAACGTCAGCTTCTCACTAAAGTCACCCGTAACCGCACTCTTGAACTGGTTCCAAACCCTACCCGGTAAAGAAAATGAATGAGTTATTTATTACGTGATATCTCAGGAAATCAACGAAAGAGACCGATGTAGCGCGAAAATTACCTCTGGAGCATGTCCTGCATGTCCCTAAACTGTTCCAGGGGTCTCTTTAATGGGTCCATGACTTCAGCTCTTCCCTTATCAAGTTGAATGTCCATGAGAATCCAGTGGAAAATGTACACGTTTATATATACATCAGTAACTCGTCAATTACACTTAACATCGAGTAAGCAAAAGAGAATGTGTACAATAGAGTAAGACACTCACACGAAATTGTAAGGAAACAGTATGTGATCACATAAATTTTGCTCTGTTAGAAACCTTAGAAGGTTTTCATGTGTGTCCTCGGGTTTATCCTTTAGCGTCTGACAATGTATTTTATCTGGGTCAATGAACCCAACACTGAAGATGGACCTTCTTTTACATTCCATGATCTTCATTCTGCATAATAATAGAGTACAAAAGGATATAATTAGGATAATTACATGCAATGAACGGAACAACTGAAAAAAATGAACAACTTATATATAGACAATGAATTCAACAACTTACAGACAATAGCAACTCATGAGACTTTTGTCGAGGGCGTCGAAAGTGTATAACTGGAAGAGTTCTGGAAACTCAACATGGACCTCTTCTTCTCGGAAGTAGTAGTCATGTGGGACTTTCGCCACGATCATTATTCTATCCTCCTTAGTACCATTTATGTAAACTCTGCATTTGTGTTGGCAGTTGTTGGAACTGCTCAAAGCTGACCAGAGGCTTCCTTGGGACATATGTAGGGACTACCTGAGCCTTGGATAACTTGTTGATGGGGATATGCCTAAGGGGGTATGCTCAGCAGTGGGTTTCGAGTGGGCCGGAAGGCCCACGAGTACGCTTGAAGGACAGCGACTGGACTTCGAGGAAGGAAGAGGCCCATCGACTGGCGACTAGAAGCCTAGGAGTGTAGCAGAGGCCCAGTCGGATTAGGTCAAAGGCTCCCGGATCCTTATCTTGTTTGGGGGCAACTTGTAAACCCTGGGAGGTGCTTCATATATAAACCTCCCTAGGGTATAGTAGAGACTCACGTTCCATCATACACCCCCTCAAGCGATTCGCCGCCCAGCCGCCGAGCTCGCCACCCTTGTAACTCGCTCTCTCATAATATAACCTAGCAGGATTAGGTCTTTACCCTCTGGGGGGACGAACCTGGATAAATCCTTGTGCGCCTGCCCCCATATCGCACCGCAGATGGCCGCCAACTCTTCCTCATGAAACTCTCAATCACCGCCTATGGCAGCGACTGCCGTGGCCATTTCCATGACAGTGGCACCCACCGTGGGGCATAGTGGGACTGGCCTGAGTTCTGCGGCGAGACCCTACTCGCTGATCGAGCGGCCGCTCGCCACCGGCCGCATGATCGCCTTCGGCGGGATCTTGCAGATCCTGCCCAACAGCTACATCCCGGCGTCGCCCCCGATCACACATGCCGTGGTGATGCCGATCGGCTCCATCAACCTCTTCGTCGGCTTTACCGGCGCGGTCGACCCAGCCGCGACCATGATCGTCGGCGGATCGCCTCCACACCGCGATCTGCTCTTGGAGGAGCAGGTTCGTTCCATTAGGGGCCTCGTCACCGAGTACGACTCGGCCGCTAGCGACGCGGTCGAGACCAACGTCGCCACCAACGACGATGCCTTAAACGACGATGCCGACTCCGCGACCCCCGCATCAGCCAACGGATCCATCACCGCCGCGTCTTGGAAGGACTCCATCACGCGAGTCTCCAACCCCGAAGATTTCGAGGATCCCTCCATACTGGGGATCTTCGACTCTGACTCCGGCTCGGAATCCCCCGAGGATCTTCGCGCCAGATCCAATTGCTTCAACGTGATTTACATGGCGGGAAGCGCGGCCGCCCCGCCAGATCCGTTCTCCACGCCGATTCCGCTGACCGCGACGGCCACGGAGGTGGAACAAGCCTTCCTGTGGCTCTAGGAGGCGCAACGCAACGAACTCGCCGAGCGCGAGAAATACCGCCTCGAACAAGAGACGGCGAAGGAGCTGTCACTCTATCACCAGCGTCGCATCAGGACCCGCCTGAACCCCGACGTTCAGGGCCGCGTCCTGAACTTCAACGACGAGGGCGACCCCACACGCGCCGCCAAGCGCGAACACGGCGAGAACGCGCCGCCAGGAGGAGGCAACCCCGCAAGACCACCACCTGGAGCACCCGCGAATGGGGCCCCTCCACCACCCATGGGTCGTGCGCCCCCACCTGACCAACCACGCATCATCATCTCGCCTCAAGCCCGGGACGCCAACGGGCTACCACTATACTCCACCCCGATGGACAACGTCGTCGCTGCCGACACCGCGATCGCCAATCTCGATGTCCAAGGTGACGACGCGCTACAGATCCAGTATGCCAAAGCCCTACTCGTCAGGGCCGTCGAGCAGCAAGCCGCGGAAGTAGATCCACGTGGGCGGATGTATTCCCGCTCGTCAGCAAGCAGGGCGGCATCAAGCGGCCACCCAACCGTGGCCAACGCGATAGTTTGCCCACCACCCCAACCACTGGCAAACCAACCGCGAGCCGCCAACCCCGCGTTGTCGACCAACGAGCCGCGACCTGCGAACAACACCGTCGCCGCAAACGGGAAACCACTCGATGCCCGAACACACATCATCAACAATCAGGCGTGGCGGTCGCGCCAGCCCTACGACTTGCAACACACCCTCACCAACCGCGGCGACCCGGAGCCAAGAGGCTCACTCAGTCGAGTCAGGCCACAATGCTTTGGACCCATGATCCGCGGGGAAAAATACCCCGCCAACTTCAAGGCCCCCAAGGAGATCGCGAAATACGACCCGACGTACGACCCCGCCGTTTGGCTGGACACATATCTCATGGCAATGGGGATCGCAGGCCACACCGACCTGCTTGCCGCTCGCTACCTCCTCCTGATGATGGAGGGTGCGACCCGACAATGGATCAATACGCTACCCGCCAATAGCATTGACTCCTGGGAAGAAATGCGGGATGCCTTCGTCAAGCACTTCGAGGGTTCCTACACCCGCGCCACCACCATCGAGGACCTGAAGCGATGCATCCAGGGACAACGCGAGTCGACCCGCCGGTGGATCCAAAGGTGGCAAGAGCTGTGGATAAACGCCTCCGGCATCCACCCAGACACGGCGATACACTGCTTCAAAAACGCGTGCCGGTACGAACCTCTGGTCGCCAAGATCAAGAGGGTCTACCGGACGCTCGACAACATCCCCAACCTCCTCGAGATCGCCAAGCGCTACATGGAGGAAGATCCCAACCAAGACTCCGACGACGAGTCGAGAGGAAGACGGTGCACCAGCATCCATGACAGCGGGCGACTACGCGACATGCGCTACAGCAACACCCGCATCACCGGCAAGCGCCGGACCGATGGGCGAGTCGACTTCATTGCCAACGCCGGCTACGGCCAACGCGACTCCAAGAACTACCGCTGTGACGGAGGAAACTACCGCGACATTGGGAACTACCGCGCCAACAACGCGACGAAGCCGAAATTCGACCCTGCTGCCCTCCTTAATCAGCCCTGCATCTACCACAGCAGGGAAGGAAAACCAGCCACCCACACCACCGCCGACTGCCACTCTCTCAAAGAGATCGCGAAGGCAAGACGTGCAAGGGAGGACCCCAACAACAACCAACCGTGGGACAACAGGAACGGCGGTGGCTTCGGAACCACTGTCGGGTCGCTTCATACCTTCATCGGGCTCGGCACCAAGCGTGAGAAGAAGGTACTCGCCCGAGCGGTTGCCGTCAATGCGGTGACGCAAGTCGACATCCCCCGCTTCCTAAACTGGTCTGAGCAAAGCATCACCTGGAGTCGCCTGGACCACGCGCCAAGAATCGAGTATCCAGGGCGAGTCGCCCTGGTGGTCAGGCCAAAGGTGGCCGACTACTGGCTGCCCAAGACACTGATGGACGGTGGGAGCTCCATCAACATCCTATACCTCGACACCTTCAAAAGGCTCTAGCTCCCAGAAACAGCCATCGAGCCAACACTGACAACCTTCCACGGCATCGTCCCCGGTCGGAAGGCGTACCCGATTGGGAAGGTGACGCTGCGAGTCACCTTCGGCACCCCGGCAAACTACCGCACGGAGAGGATCGTCTTCGAACTAGTAAACTTCCGCAGCCCCTACCACTGCGTCCTGGGCCGCCAGGCATTCGCAAAGTTCATGGCGACCCCACACTACGCCTACAACATGATGAAGCTCCCCGGCCGAGCGGCATCATCACCGTCCACGGCGACCCCGATATGGCCGTGGAATGCGAGGAAAAGGGCGCCGAGCTCGCCGATGCTGTCATCGCCGCGGAGACTGACCATGTGGAGGAACTCGTGAAATACGCGAGCAACATCAACAAGGACGATCCCACCATCCTAAAGAAACCAATCGCCGCGAACTCCATGTTCGAGGCGACCATGCACACCCGCACTGTCGAGCTCGTCCCAGGCGACTCCAGCCAGACGGTCAGCATCGGGGCGCATATGAGCCCCGCATAGGAAAGAGCGCTCATCGGGTTCCTCCGTGAGAACCGCGACATCTTCGCATGGAAGCCATCTGACATGCCAGGTGTCCCGAGGGAACTCGCTGAGCACAAACTCAATGCCGACCCCAAAGTGCGACCAGTAAAACAGTCTCTACGGCCCTTCAATGAAGAACGCCGTCGAGCAATTGCCGAGGAGGTCCAGCGCCTGCTAGCCACGGGCTTCATCCGGCCAATTAAGTACTCCAAGTGGCTGGCAAACCCAGTCCTAGTTCTCAAAAAGAACAACACCTGGAGAATGTGTATAGACAACACCAACCTCAACAGCGCCTTCCCGAAGGAGGAGTTCGTCCTACCGCGCATCGATTAGATCATCGATTCGACCGCGGGATTGGAGTCACTGTGTTTTCTCGACGCTTACTCTGGTTACAACCAGATCAAGATGGCGGTCAAAGACGAAGAGAAGACGGCGTTCATCACGCCATTCGGTGCATTCTGCTACACGGCCATGACATTCGGCCTTAAGAACGCAGGCGCCACATATCAGAGGTGCATGCAGGAGTGTCTATCAAGCCAAATTAGCCGCAACATCCATGTCTACATCGACGACGTGGTGGTAAAATCCACCCGCCAGGACGATCTGCTCGCCGACCTAGCAGAAACCTTCACAAATCTACGGAGGTACAACATCAAGCTGAACCCCGAAAAATGCACCTTCGGCGTACCCACTGGACAATTTCTGGGGTACGTAGTCTCCAAGAGAGGCATTGAGGCCAAACCCACCAAGATTGACACCATCGCGCGACTCGGGAAACCCGAGTGCCTGCGCGACGTCCAAAAGTTGGCAGGGCGAGTCGCGGCTCTCAGTCGCTTCATCCCCCGACTAGGCGAGAAGGCAATGCCCCTATACCGCCTGATGCGCAAGAACCCAACGTTCCAATGGGACACAGAGGCTGACAACGCACTGAAAGCACTCAAAGAAGTGCTACTCGCGGCACCACTACTCGCTGCGCCACTCGACAGAGAGCCAATGCTCGTCTACGTCGCGGCCTCCAATCGGGTCATCAGCGCCGTGATGGTCGTCGAACGACCAGAAGAGGGCAAGGAGCGCCCCATATAGCGCCCAATATACTACATCAGCGAAGTCTTAACAGACTCACGACAGCGCTACCCGCAATACCAAAAACTGGTGTACGCGGTATTCCGGGCACAGCGGCGACTCCCACACTACTTCCAGGAGCACCAATAACGGTGGTATCCTCCGCGCCCCTGCAAGACATCATACGCAATCGCGATGCGACTAGGCGAGTCGCCAAGTGGGCCGTCGAGATCGGCGTCCACAACATCAAATACGAGCCCCGAAAAGCGATCAAGTCGCAGGCCCTGGCCGATTTCCTCGCCGACTGGGAAGAGGCACAGCAGCCAGAGAAGCTCCCATACCTCCACTACTGGTCGCTCCACTTCGACGGTTCCAAGAACACCGACGACGCGGGGGTTGGGGTCATACTGACCTCCCCCAAAGGAGACAAGCTCCGCTATGTGCTCCACCTCAACTTCACACCCTGCACCAACAACGTGGCGGAATACGAGGCCCTCCTCCACGGCACGAGAGCCGCCAAGGAGATGAACATCAATCGCCTACGATGCTACGGCGAATCCGACCTAGTCGCCGGCCAAGTGGCCGGGACATGCGACACTGTTTCCCCAACAATGATAGCATACCGCCAGGCTGTCGACCAACTGGGGATCGACAGGCGTAAAAACGAGGAGGCGGACGCACTTTCCCGCATCGGGTCGGCTCGACAGACGCCACCAGTAGGCGTCTTCCTCGACATCATCCACAAGCCCTCCATCAGCCCACCAAAGGAGATCGACGTCGGGATTCCACTACAACCAGAACCGGCCTTAGTCGCCATGGTTGTAGAACCTAGCGACTGGACAGCGCCATACGTCGCCTTCCTGGAACACAAACTCCTACCGAGCAACGAGACAGAGGCACGAATGATCATACGCCGCTGTAAATCCTTCGTCATCATCAACGGCGAGCTCCACAAGCGCAGCGTGACCGGCGTGTTCCAGCGCTGCGTACAGCCAGAGGAAGGCCGCAAGATCCTCCAGGACATCCACGCCGGCGACTGCTGCCATCACGCCGACGCCAAGGCCATTCGGCACGGCTTCTACTGGCTCACCGCACACGCCGACACCACCAACGTTGTCCAAAGATGAGTCGGATGCCAGAAGTATGCCAACTAGACGCACCTTCCTAGTTCGGCGCTCAAGACAATCCCCATCACGTGGCCATTCGCCGTATGGGGCATGGACATGGTCAGCCCGTTCAAGAAGGCCCCATCGGGCTTCACTCACCTCTTGGTCGCAGTCGACAAGTTCACCAAATGGGTGGAGGCCAAGCCGATCAAGAAGTGCGACGGCAAGACAGCTACCAAGTTCCTCTATGAACTCATCTACTGGTACGGCTACCCACACAGCATCATCACAGAAAACGGCACCAACTTCGCCAAGGGGGCCATGGCGGAATTCTGTGAGGAGCACGGCATACGACTCGACCTCGCATCAGTCGCCCACCCGGAGTCAAACGGCCAAGCAGAACGCGCCAACCAGAGCATCCTCCATGGTCTCAAGCCGCGACTACAGGTGCCCCTCGAGCGCACCCAGGATGCTGGGTCGACGAGCTCCCCTCTGTGATATGGGGGATCCGCACCTCCGTCAACCGATCAACAGGATTCACGCCTTTCTTCATGGTGTACGGTGCTGAAGCCGTAATGCCAATAGACCTGGAGCACGAGTCCCCTCGAGTCGCCAACTACGTCGAGGCGGCCAACGAAACCGCCTGCCAAGACAGTGTTGATCAACTCGACGAAGCACGCGACCTGGCTTGCTCCCGCACCGCCATATACTAGCAGGGACTTCGCCGCTATCACAGCCGCCGAGTGCGCACTCGCACCTTCCAGGAAGGCGACCTGGTCCTACGATTGGTCCGAGATAAAAAGGGCATGCACAAGCTATCCCCCCCATGGGAGGGGCCATTCGCCATAGGCCGAGTCCTTGGCAACGACGCTTACTACCTCATCGACATACGGGGTGACGGCCAACTGGAAGTCGGGAGGCCATGGAATATAAACCTCCTCAGAAAGTTCTATACTTAGAACCTCACACTGTACTCCATCGGCCTATATAATGAAATTCATTCAGATCGCACAAATTGTGTCCACTCGCCATATTCTTCTGCCACTCGCACTCGTACATACTAGCAATATGCTACCTATGGAAGTCAACCTCTGGTCGAGCGACCGGCATGGCCAAGTAGTGCGGCACAAGGGCACCAGAAAAATCCGGGCCTTGGGTCGTCCACGAAAAACGCCAACCCAGAGCCGCCATTGGAGTCACCTAGCCCGACTAGCCCGCTGGGCCAAGACATCCGACACACGCTTCATACAGCGACCTGTCCCCCCACCCTCGCGCAAAGCGACTCGAACTGTTAAGTACCACGCACGGGGACTCCGCAAAACGGGGACCCCATGCGGCTCGGGAACACACCCAGTAAGAGAGCTTCCTAGGGCTCACCAAGCGATTGGCTCTCTGGGCCAGGGGAGGAGACGCGTTACAAACAATGCATTCGTAACCCGCAACAGGATTACGACCAATACGGTCTAGCACAATGCTTGGGGACTCGTTCACAAACGAACCTCACCCGCACTCGGGGACTCACCGTTCAGGAGACGCGAGGAGCAAAAACAAACGCAAAAACAAGGCAACCACATAGAAATACATAGTCGAGTTATACCCCCATTAAAGGGCGGACGCGCTCGGGGACTCACTCAAATTGTTGAACAAAACACTGCTTTAATAAAACACAAGCCGACCAAGTCCCTACAGCACGAGTCACAAAAATCATACAAATGTTCGCCACCTGGCATCTATTACAACTTCTACATTTGCTCATTACACAGGCCCTGACGAAGAAGAAGCACCACCACCATTGACGCGCACAAAGGGCTACCATAGGTTCGTCGGATACGTGGTCAGCGACTTCGCCAATGATGACCGGAAGGGCTTCTCCGACTTCATGTCGCGGTGCTCCGGCTCGGGGTCGCCAGGCGCCAACACCGTCTCCTGGTACGGCAGCAGATCCCCCATCACCAAGACACGATTAGCATAAGGAGCGGCCTTCACGGTCAGCTTCAGCACCTCCGACATATCCACCGTGCCGGTCGCCGAGGGATAGCCACTTGTGACATTGTCAAGGTCGAAGTCATCGGGGAAGTGCGCGAGACCCAAGCTCAACGTCGTGGCGGCCCCACGTCTGAACGTCGAGCGCGCCATCCAGTCCACAACCGCGGGTACCTCCTCCAGATAGCGCCACACCTCCGTGAGCCCCCAGAGATGACTTGGAGAGCCGCCTGGACACACAACGCTGAGGCTGTGGACGCATTCACCACGGTAGTTACGCACTGCGAAGCAGTATAAGTCTGCACCACCAGGTCGCTTTGGCCTACCACAGTTGCAAAGTCAGGTATCAGCGAAACAATGAAACCCCCAAAGTAGGGACCGGACAAAAGGCTAAAGCAATGAAAGAAACTCACCAAGCAGCTTACGGCAACTCTCCATGACGTGCTTCTCCAAGGCGGCCTGGTCGTTATGCAGTCCCACGATGATGGAGTCCGCGGCTTTGCGTTCCTCTTCAGCGGCAGCGACGGCAGCCTTCGCCCGTTCTTTCGAAGAAACTGAGGCCGCCTTAGCATCCTCCAACTCCTTGACCAAGAAGGCCACTCGCTCATTCGCCGCGTCCAGCTCTGCGAGTGGGACATACCCCTCACGGGCCTTGGAGACCTCAGCCAGGAAACCGTCTGCAAGTGGAGATGTTAAAGTATCGCATAAAATCAGCTCACAACAAGCAAAGAAGAACAACGCCAAACACTCACCGATCCTCTCCTGAAGCTGCCGGTTAACCTCCTGCACCACGCGCAAGTCACGCTCCAGGCGCTCTGACGCAGCCTGCCGATCAGTCGACTCCCGCTGCAACCCCTGCAAAACAACAAGACCAGCTAAGCATCGGGAGGAAAATTATCACCAGTTCCAGGTCGCTGAAATTCAGCGACCAGGAACTCGGGGACTCGAGAAGGAAGAAATAACAAGACCAGTTCCCAGTCGCTGCGATTCAGCGACTAGGAACTCGAGGACTGGAGAATACAGGAAGATAAAGACAATTCCCAACCGTTGAAATTCAGCGACTAGGAATTCAGGGACTGGACATACGTGAATGGCAGCGCCGAGCATCTTGTGAAGTTCTCCAACGTCAGTCGACGGGACCGTGAAGGAGGTGCGCCCGCGGCGGGCCTCAATCTCTGCGTCCACGATTTCCGGGAACTGCGGAGATTGCGCATCCGCACCGCCTAGAAACCCCCTCGCCATAAAGCGAGGGAATGTCGCTGACGCCCTGGCAGGGGCGCTGGCCGCCGGGGCCGGCACCTCCGGCGCGGATGCAGCCGGCGCTAGCTCCGATCGCGTCGCCGCCCCCTCTTTGACGAGCGGCGTAGCAACTGGCTCCGCGGCGCTTCCTCTGGTCGCGGCGTCGTCAGCACCGCCCTTCTGTTTCTTCGCGACTTCAGCAGTCACGACATCCTCAGAGGCCTTCCTCTTCCTAAGGAGATCACCTTCTCCCGCGACAGTGGCCGGGGGAATCTTGGCCACCGAAGGGCGCCCAATCTTCTTAGCCCCCGACCTGCACGAACCCTTCTAATCAGCACAACCACGACACGAAAGATGCAAAGCAAATTGGGACAAGGAAGTGTAAACTTACTTGGCGACTGGAAGAACACGAAGACCGGTACTGATATGGGCAGGCTTGTCCAACTCGGGACCAAGCTTGCGACTAAGCCCCCGCTCGAATACGTTTGAAGCCCATGAAACCGATGGCTTCCTTGACGATGAAGCCGCAGTCGCCGGGATCTCTGGCTCTGACGCCGCTGCCTTCGACATCAATGGCAACTTGGGCGGCACCACGTCGGTGGCTTCTTGGCTTGGGACCCCCGAGGTCGATGGCGCGATCGAAGCCAGGGGCGCCTCTACCACCACCTCCATGTCCTCGCCCTCCAACACCTTCATCGGGATTGCAGCCCTCGGGACCTTGTGCGAGACTTCAGGAGACCCTTCGCCGTCGGAGTCGTCATCCGACCCAAACACCACTGACGACCGGACTGGCGATGCGGGCCTCTTCGCCGGCAACCTGGGCCGGCGTGGGGGCTTCGAAGGCGTGGCGGTGCGTCGGGACGTCTGCTCCTGTGCGACCTCATCGCCTTCTTCGAACTCGTCTAGGCTGCGGCTTGCTTCGACCTCTCGCTGTTTCTGCATTCAGGTCTTGCGAGCCACAAGCGCTGGGGGAGCGGCCTCCTCATCTTCCCCGTCGCTATCGGAAGGATTCCCCTCGGAATCTTCCTCCAGCTCCTGGGGGACTTCTTCATCGAGCAGAGGGAGCCAACCCTCCAATACCTAAAAAAGCTGAGAACCATTGCGAGTCAGAAACACGACGAGCGAAAAGAACGAAATTGGAACACGAACAGAGCGATTGGAAAGAAGACTTACTGTAGGGGCTTCATTCTTCACGGGAGTATACGGGGCGACTCCGACCGCCGGGCCCGTGAACTCCGCATCGGTGATCTTCTTCAGGGCAGCCTTGTAGTCTTCGACTTCCCACGACTCCGTGCTGGTGCGAGATGGATCAAGCTTCCCACTGTACTCGTACATCCAGCGTGGACGAGCCGCCAGCGGAACCAGGCGCCGCCCAAGCCAGCAATTGTAGAGGTTGATCGGAATCAACCCCTGGTCCTTCAGCTTCTGGATCTGGTCCATCATCTCCGCGACGGCCATCCGCTGATCTTCAGGGAGCTTCTTTGGCGCCAGTCGGCGGGGCTCGCTCCTCTCGGCAACGAATTCAGGAAGGGAAACCTCGCTGGAGGGAGTGACTTCCTTGACGTAGAACCTGCTTTTCTTCCACTCGCTGGCGGCCTTCTTCGGCAGGAGAAGCTTGACGAAGTTGGCCTTCGGCTTCAACTGGAAGGTGACCCCGCCTGCGGCCAGCATCAAGCCGCTGGACGCCTCGCGCCCGATGCGGCCGTGGAAGAGCTCCAGCCACAGCGGGAAGTAAGGCCTGCAGCCGAGGTAACACTCGCAGAAGGCGACGAAGATCGCCAGCTGCTCGATGCTATGCGGATCAAGATCCGAGGGCTTGATCGCGTAGTACGCGCAGAAGCGGCGGAAGAAGAGCGAAGTGGGGAACCCTAAGCCCCTCTCGAGATGGCTGATTAAACAGATGAATTCGCCGGGCCGCGGCTTTTGCTCAGTCTCAGAAGAAGTGGGAACTCGCCAATTCCCCTTGCGAAGCACCCCGGCGTCCTCGAAGGATTTCAACCGGGCCGTGGAGCACTTGGATTTTCCCCACGAGCCTTTGGGAGGCGCCATTGTGTGGGAAGCGGAATCGCGCGATGTGAGGAGAATAGGTCGGGGGCGAGTAGGAAGAGCAAATGAGGAAGGATGAAGAATGTGAAGCAGGATTGCGAAGCAGATCCATCACTCCCCTTGTATGGGAAAGGTCGCCCGCCAAAATCAGGATAGCCGTTACCCACGGTAATTGCGCCGTAGTTACCGTTGGAAGCTCCAACAGGTAGTTTGACTGAGGCTGACGGTCCATCTTCGGGGATCCACTCGCTACCCGCCAATCTCTCTTCTCACCGAAATGACGACTAGGCAACGATGATGTTCATTAAAGTGACGAGTGGAGCTGTGGAGAAATTCTCCTTGGCATTAATAGAGTCCATCGCCGATTCGACTGGGCGCCCAAATTGGGCTCGCCTACTTCAAGCACCAAAGAACGCCTACGCCTACATCAACAATGGCCTCGGGGACTACTGATGGGGATATGCCTAAGGGGGTATGCTCAGCAGTGGGTTTCGAGTGGGCCGGAAGGCCCGCGAGTATGCCTGAAGGACAGCGACTGGACTTCGAGGAAGGAAGAGGCCCAGGACTGTAGCAGAGGCCCAGTCGGATTAGGTCAAAGGCTCCCGGATCCTTATCTTCTTCGGTGGCAACTTGTAAACCCTGGGAGGTGCTTCATATATAAACCTCCCTAGTGTATAGTAGAGACTCACATTCCATTATACACCCCCTCAAGCGACTCGCCGCCCAGCCGCCGAGCTCGCCACCCTTGTAACTCGCTCTCTCATAATCTAACCTAGCAGGAGTAGGTCTTTACCCTCCGGGGGGCCGAACTTGGGTAAATCCTTGTGCGCCTGCCCCCATCTCGCACCACAGATGGCCGCCAACTCTTCCTCACGAAACTCTCAATCGCCGCCTATGGCAGTGACTTCCATGGCCATTTCCACGACACTTGTCGTCCTGGAACCTAGCAATTCCTCAACAGTCACATTCATAGCGACCGCAAGCTGCTTAGCTTCTTCCATATCCTGATGGGGAGTGTCATAGGATACCACCTTGAGGGCTGGGGGACGTCCTTTCTTTTCCCGGTTGCACTTTGACTTGATGATTTGCTCCCGCTTGCACTTCAACTTGATTTGCTCTTCTTCACTTCCTTCTGAAGTGTGCGTCGATAGTCATCTGGCTTATGGTGCAAGTCATATTGCGATTTTGTGTTCAGAAAAGAAAGTGCATACGCTTTTTGCTTCTCGGTGTATACCGGGGCGGGCTCGGGTTTCTTCTTTTGAAGCTGCGCAACACATTCGGCCTTTACGATCATGTCGGTTTCCTCGTCAGTACGATCGTAAGGTCTGATAGGAAGATTCTTATGAGGTACTCTTGAGAGGGGCGAGATTTGTCATTTTGGGCTCCTGCGTCGTTTAGTACTAATCGGGGGCTGCGGTGGAGATCGAGATGGACTCGGGCTGTGGTGGTCGTAGTCATGGGGTCGGCTTCTTGGAGGTTATGGAGGTGAAGGTGACATGCGACCACTCGTTGGCGGTGTTGGCTTTGTCGTCTAGCCTGGAAGCTTGATGTTGTTCTTGTCCCATAGAATGATACCACCCAGTACTTCTCCGAGTGTCCTCTCACCTTCAGGTCCAGGGATGTCAAGCTCCATTGAGTCCCACCCCATTGCGATTTCATCCACACCAACTTTAGCATAGCCAGCTGGAATCTCACGGCCATGCCAGCGTGCGCCATGTGGACAAGGTAAAGCACATCCGACCGCCACCTTGATGGATAGGTTCTTCACCTTCTGTTGGAGCTCACAAGATGCCTGCTCCTTGATTCCATCCGCGGGGTAGCCGGGACCGCCATCTACCATACGTGTTGTTGGGAATATGCCCTAGAGGAAATCATGAATGATGATATTCCTGTGTATTCATAAGGTTATGGTCCATGTATGAACTGCTGATATGTATCATCGAATATGTGATTTGATTGTGGAACTACATATTCATGTTGTTCATACTAATTGTCCTTGGTCATTGAGGTTGTGCCGGACACACAACTTAGACCAACGTGAAAGTCGGCTGATGACTAGGTTCCACTTGTCATGGGCATGGAGATGCTATTCCGACTTACACGGATTCGGCTAAAGAGTTTAGCGAGTCGGACTGACCCATATTGAGATGCAATGAACAAGTCGTCATTTGCATGTCTCAATCAATGTAATCCTTAGACCTGAGGTTATTGCACAATCCAAGTTGAGGATCTCCGACTTAGGTTCTATCAAACGTTGTTCTGTCACTAGGCAGTTATAAAGGCAGAGTTCGGGTCGTCTGAGAATCAAGCTGCGTGATGTGAATAACCAAGACATGATTTTGCCCCTCCATCTGGATATATATTCTCTGGGCCCTCTCGGAAGATATGATTCGGAAAGCATGGCCATCCGCGTCTTGGATTAAGTGTTAACCGAGGCAACCGGCTAAGAGTTAGTCGGATGAATCACTTATCTCGGATCGAGAAAGAGAGTCGGACTATTTAAGGGATGACGATCATTCGCCTATAGTCCGACAAGGTATATCGTGAGGCAAAAGGGACTCAGACGAAAGTCGCATTGGAAGGTATGTCATCATGACTTATTGGTACTTGGGAGTTGGCACGTTCTGCTAGGAGCCGCTACCAACTGATCGATCACGAGTGAGACTCGGAATCGTGTCCGGGTTACCATGAACCTGCCTGGTCACACACTTAAGAGCGGGAGCAAGTTTGGGTTAGACCCAAACAGGAAACCTATTTGGGTTGGACCCAAATAGAGACATGGACTTAGTCAGCAGGTGAGACTTGCAGTGGCTAATATAGGCCTTTTAGTGAATGGGCCACAAGTGAGTGGAGCCCACTTTCACTCCCTATATAAGCTGGGGCGCAGGTGCTTAGAGCACAATGTTAGGTCACTCCATGTGTTGGAAACCCTAGCCCCAGTCCGTCCTATCGCTACCGTACCGGACCTAGCAGTCCATCATCGGCGCTCCTCCTCGTACGTGTGGATACCGATGGAGGTGCTGTACGTTCAGCACTTCGATGTCCGTGAAGAAAGTACGAATCGTGGATCGTGGAACCGGAACGGATCGCGAGGACTGCACTGCATCAAGCGACGTGCTTCATCAATTCCGCAACTGCGCGTCTAGTGGTAATCCTCGTGGCCTTCTACCTAAGCTGGATCTTGGGATCACCGCGTAGGGAAAAAGTTTTGTTTATCTCTACATGGCCCAACAGTGGTATCAGAGCGTTAGCTTCTGGTTTTAGGCTCGAGATTGCGCATATGTGATATGCGGTTGGCGTTAGGTTGGATCTAATTGCAGTTCTGGTGGTCGATCTATGAGATAGAACGGTTTTGTACAAAGTTGATTGGATGAACTATACTCGGGGGAATGGATGATCTGGTTTCCGTGATCTAACTGCTAAGGTCGTGGAACGACATACCCCTACCGGTCGGTTTCCGCCATCGGGGTAGACTGTGACACGTAAACCCGGATGCAGTGATCGAAGATCAAAGGGTTTGATCGAATCGGAGTCCGGATCGGATTTGGGACCACCGGCTTCGCCCTGTCGTAGCGCCTTAGATGTCGTTGCGAGTTTCACAACACCGGTAGATATCGTATCTATGCATAACTTGTTTTCTCAGGATGATGTTGTGAATGCTATGGCTTATGTGCATGTGATGTGTGTAATCCATACTTGATCTGCGTATCACAGATTTTGTCAGCCGGCTGGAGCCTAGGTGATGTCATCTTATTGTATAACGGCCTGCGTGTCGGATTCTCTAGGTAATTTGGATTACTAGCTAGTGTAGCTGTTTGGAGAATCTGGATAGCATGCAAGTCGGTGTACAAGTCGGCTACATGGTGTAAGACGGCACGTGACAAGAGTTGACACGAGTCGGATTACAGGCTTTATGGAGATGGAGATCACCATGAAGAGAGCTATACCATTTCACATTATAGTTGCTTTATTTTGTGTTATTGTTATGTCTCTGTTTTACCTCTATTAGATAGTTGGTAGAATATAATCCCTCAAAGAAGGTCTAGTCGGTTTCCCCGCCAGTGCTGCACCATCACAAGTCGGACATTTTTGGTAGTGAGCTCGTAAAATTGAGGTGCTATCAATTCTTTCTGACTAGGTGGGTTCGAGTCGGACTCTTATAGCGGAATCCCTTGGTAATCTAGACAAGTCTATCACAACGGTTGTGGGACTTGGGGAAAGTCGGATGGGAGCCGGGGCATGTGATGCCACCCATCCAACATGAGTCATATGAGATACGATTGACAAGGAGTTGTCTACCTAGATCACTTGACGGCTAGCGGTGATGCTAAAGCTCACTAGTCGACTTGCTTATTTAGGGTCCTGAATCACTAAGTAACCATCGGAGAGGTGTTGGTTCTAGTGGGAGCATAAATATTAAAGTGTTTAATATGCTTGCTCTTTATGGATACATGTCTTAAGTGTCTTGCATATTTTCTGTTGTAGATCAATGGCACCTAGCAGTCTTCCTCAGATTTCCGGTTTTGCTTTGAGAACCATCTTAGAGAAACATAAGCTTAATGGAACTAATTTCACCAACTGGTATCGTAATTTGAGAATTGTTCTCAAACAAGAAAAAAGGGATCGTGTCCTAGACAACCCACTTCCAGCTGAGCCGGATGATAATGCGACTGTCGCAGCCACCAATGCCTACCGTCGGATTTGTGATGAATCCACGGAGATTAGCTGTCTTATGCTTGCTCACATGGAACCCGACTTGCAGCAGCAGTTCGAGAATGTTGAGGCCTACGATATGATCGAAAGCCTCAAAAGTATGTTCTAGGCTCAGGCAAAGACTGAGAGGTATCAAGTCTCTCAAGCTTTGTTGAGATGCAAGCTTAAGGATGGCGATCCACTGAGTCCGCATGTGATCAAGTTGGTTGGTTACGTGCAGTCTCTGGAAAGGCTTGGCTACCCCATTAGCGAAGAGTTCGCTACAGACATAATTCTGAACTCCCTTCCTAGTGCGTATGGCCAGTTCATATCGAACTACCACATGCATGGTATGGATAAGAAGCTCACTGAATTACATGGGATGCCCAAGCAGGCTGAGGCGGATCTCAAGAAAGGTGCCAGTCAAGTGTTCATGGTACAAAACAAGGCTAAGTTCAAGAAGAGTTCTTCGACTAAGAAGAAGAAGGCAAAGTCAGGAGGTAAGGCGGAGGACCCAGTCCAAAGCGCTTCCTCAGGGACTAAGCCATCTCCTACAGCCGGATCCACTTGCTTCTTCTACAAGTCGGATGGCCACTGGAAGAGGAATTGCAGCAAGTTTCTGGCTGATAAAGCCAAGAGCGGAGGTGTGACTTCCGGCTCAGGTACGCGTGTTTGCAATGTTATAGACATTTATCTTGCTGATGCACCTGGTAGTTCTTGGGTATATGATACCGGATCAGTCATTCACATCTGCAACTCATTGCAGGGACTGGTAAGAACTAGGAGCGTTGCAAGAGGCGAGGTTGACATTAGAGTCGGAAACAAAGCGAGAGTCGCTGCGTTAGAAGTCGGCACAATGCAACTTCATTTACCTTCTGGATTCATAATGGAGCTAAATAATTGTTATTATGTTCCAGTGCTTAGTCGAAACATCATTTCTGCCTCATGTTTGATGAGACAGGGCTATGAGTCGAATATTAAGAATAATGGTTGCTCTTTATATTTGAATGATATGTTTCATGGCTTTGCACCCGTCCGGGACGGGTTATTTATTTTGAATCTTGATAGTGAATCTGTCTATAATATAAATGTGAAAAGCTTAAAACCAAATGATCTGAATATGACTTACTTTTGGCATTGTTGGCTTGGTCATATAAGTTGGAAACGCATGAAGAAGCTCCATGATGATGGACTCCTAACTTCGTTCGACTTGGAGTCGTTCGAGACATGCGAATCCTGCCTTCTCAGCAAGATGACCAAGACACCTTTTGCAAAGAGTTGTGAAAGGGCGTCCGACTTATTAGGACTGGTACATTGTGATGTATGTGGCCCAATGAGCACAACAGCCAGAGGTGGTTATGAGTACTTCATTACTTTCACTGATGATTTGAGTAGGTATGGATATATCTACTTAATGAAACATAAGTCGGAAGCCTTTGAAAAGTTCAAGGCATTCCAAAATGAGGTACAAAATCAACTTGGCAAGAAAATAAAGTTTCTTCGGTCGGACCGAGGAGGCGAGTACATGAGCCATGAGTTTGATGACCATCTAAAGAGTTGTGGAATAGTTCCCCAGCTCACTCCTCCAGGAACGCCGCAGAGAAACGGTGTGTCGGAAAGGAGGAATCGGACCTTGTTGGACATGGTACAATCAATGATGAGTCGGACAGATCTGCCTTTATCATTTTGGGGTTATTGTCTAGAAACTGCGGCATTCACACTAAACAGAGTACCATCAAAGTCAGTAGAGAAGACACCGCATGAGATGTGGACTGGCAAGAAGCCGAGTTTGTCTTTTCTTAAGATTTGGGGTTGTGAAGCTTTTTTGAAGCGACTTCAGTCGGACAAGCTTACAGCTAAGTCGGATAAGTGTATTTTCGTGGGATATCCGAGGGAAACCTTGGGTTACTACTTCTACAACCGAGAAGAGGGCAAAGTGTTTGTCGCGTGAAACGGTGTCTTCCTTGAGAAAGAGTTTCTCAGTTGGGGACTCAGTGGGAGTACGGTGCATCTTGAAGAAATTCGAGAAATACCGGCTGGCAGCGAGTCGGCAAAAGCCTTAGAGGTTGAGCCGGACGTGGTACCTGAGCCGAAAACTGCACCAACACTGCGTAGATCGGCCAGATTGCAAAGTGTTCGTGATGTATTGCTGTTAGATAGTGATGAGCCGACAACTTATTCGGAAGAGATGGTGGGTTCTGATTCCGAGTCATGGCTTGGAGCCATGAGATCCGAATTAAAGTCCATGGATTAAAATCAAGTTTGGAACTTGGTTGATCTGCCAGACGGTGCAAGACCCGTTGAGTGCAAATGGGTCTTTAAGAAGAAAACTGGTATGGATGGAAATGTTTCTATCTATAAAGCACGGCTTGTCGCGAAGGGGTTCTCAGAAGTTCAAGGAGTTGACTACGATGAGACTTTCTCTCCTGTAGCGATGCTTAAATCAGTTTGGATCATGTTAGCTATAGCAGCCTATTTCGACTATGAGATATGGTAGATGGATGTCAAGACGGCTTTCCTTAATGGAAATTTTAACCGAGGACGTGTATATGATACATCCCGAGGGTTTTGTCGATCCGGCTAATGCTGACAAAGTATGCAAGCTTCGGAAATCCATTTATGGGTTGAAGCAAGCATCTCGGAGTTGGAACATTTGCTTTGATGAGGTAGTCAAATCGTTTGGCTTCATCAAGAGTGATCATGATTCTTGTTTATACAAGAAGTTTAGTGGGAGCAAAGTAAACTTTCTGATCTTATATGTGGATGACATATTACTGATTGGAAATGATGTCCAGATGTTGCAAGAGACCAAGGAATCATTGAAAAGGAGTTTTTCGATGAAAGACTTGGGTGAAGCGACTTACATATTAGGAATCCGGATCTATAGAGATAGATCAAAGCTGCTCACTAGAGTCAATCTTTGGACAAAGTGTTGAAGAAGTTCAACATGGAATTGTATAAGAAGGGGTTCTTACCGATGTCCCATGGCGTAAAACTTAGCAAGACTCAGTGTCCTTCGACAACTGATGAGCGAAGTCGGATGAGTGCGATTTTGTATGCTTCTGCAATTGGATCCATCATGTACGCTATGATTTGTACTAGGCCGGATGTTTCCTATGCTCTAAGTGTTGTGAGCAGATACCAGGCTGACCCTAGAGAGATCCACTGGGCAGCGGCTAAAAATATCCTCAAGTACTTGAGAAGGACTAAGGATATCTTCCTAGTTTATGGAGGTGAGGATGAACTCAGTGTAAAGGGTTACACGGATGCAAGTTATCGCACTGACTCGGATGATTCTCGTTCGCAATCCGGATATGTGTTTGTGATAAACGGAGGGGCTGTGAGCTGGAAAAGTTCCAAGCAAGAAACGGTGTATGCGTCTACGACAGAGGCTGAGTATATTGCTGCCTCGGAGGTAGCAAAGGAAGCTGTTTGGATGAGGAACTTCCTCATGGATCTTGGTGTGGTTCAGGGCTCGTCCAATC
The DNA here is from genome assembly GCA_910589775.1 of Avena eriantha. Taxonomy (NCBI): domain Eukaryota; kingdom Viridiplantae; phylum Streptophyta; class Magnoliopsida; order Poales; family Poaceae; genus Avena; species Avena eriantha. The sequence continues at coordinate 30,454 of CAJUXJ010000942.1, forward strand.
CGCTAGACGTGTATTGTGACAACAATGGTGCTATTGCACAAGCCAAGGAACCTAGACAACACCAGAAGAACAAACATATACTCATGCGGTACCACCTTATTCGCCAGTTCGTGGATCAAGGTGATATCAAGTTATGCAAGGTACACACGGGTGCAAACATTGCGGATCCATTGACAAAGCCACTTCCACAGCCGAAGCATGAGGCGCACCTGAGAGAAATGGGTATCAGATGCCTGGACATGTGATGTCGGAAGATTGACTCTAGTGCAAGTGGGAGACTGTTGGGAATATTCCCTAGAGGCAATCATGAATGATGATATTCCTGTGTATTCATAAGGTTATGGTCCATGTATGAACTGCTGATATGTATCATCGAATATGTGATTTGATTGTGGAACTACATATTCATGTTGTTCATACTAATTGTCCTTGGTCATTGAGGTTGTGCCGGACACACAACTTAGACCAACGTGAAAGTCGGCTGATGACTAGGTTCCACTTGTCATGGGCATGGAGATGCTATTCCGACTTACATGGATTCGGCTAAAGAGTTTAGCGAGTCGGACTGACCCATATTGAGATGCAACGAACAAGTCATCATTTGCGTGTCTCAATCAATGTAATCCTTAGACCTGAGGTTATTGCACAATCCAAGTTGAGGATCTCTGATTTAGGTTCTGTCAAACGATGTTCCGTCACTGGGCAGTTATAAAGGCGGAGTTCGGGTCGTCTGAGAATCAAGCTGCGTGATGTGAATAACCAAGACATGATTTTGCCCCTCCATCTGGAGAGATATTCTCTGGGCCCTCTCGGAAGATATGATTTGGAAATCATGGCCATGCGCGTCTCTGATTAAGTGTTAACCGAGGCAACCGACTAAGAGTTAGTCGGATGAATCACTTATCTCGGATCGAGAAAGAGAGTCGGACTATTTAAGGGATGACAATCATTCGCCTATAGTCCGACAAGGTATATCGTGAGGCAAAAGGGACTCAGACGAAAGTCGCATTGGAAGGTATGTCGTCATGACTTATTGGTACTTGGGAGTTGGCACGTTCTGCTAGGAGCCGCTACCAACTGATCGATCACGAGTGAGACTCGGAATCGTGTCTGGGTTACCATGAACCTGTCGGGTCACACACTTAAGATCGGGAGCAAGTTTGGGTTAGACCCAAACAGGAAACCTATTTGGGTTGGACCCAAATAGAGACATGGACTTAGTCAGCAGGTGAGACTTGCAGTGGCTAATATAGGCCTTTTAGTGAATGGGCCACAAGTGAGTGGAGCCCACTTTCACTCCCTATATAAGCTGGGGCGCAGGTGCTTAGAGCACAAGGTTAGGTCACTCCGTGTGTTGGAAACCCTAGCCCCAGTCCGTCCTTTCGCTGCCGTACCGGACCTAGCAGTCCATCGCCGGCGCTCCTCCTCGTACGTGTGGATACCGGCGGAGGTGATGTACATTCAGGACTTCGACGATCGTGAAGAAAGTACGGATCATGGATCGTGGAACCGGAACGGATCGCGAGCACTGCACTGCATCAAGTGACGTGCTTCATCAATTCCGCAATTGCGCATCTAGTGGTAATCCTCGTGGCCTTCTACCTGAGCTGGATCTTGGGATCACCGCCCCTGGAAAAAGTTTTGTTTATCTCTACTTGGCCCAACACGTGCATCGTCAGAAGGGACCTCCGATTCAGCCACGCCGCTTTTCCGCTGAGATGGGACAGCAGTAATATCGAGTACAGGACCTTGCTGGCGTGCTGCTCCTCGAAGTTCGTCAATCTGTTGCTGATGAATTCGAAGTGTTCCTAGAAACTCGGTGAACCTGTCTCCCTCCTCCTCCTGCCATCGCATCTTTGCTCTCTCTCGGCTCCTATAAGTATCTATGTCTTTGGGAAACCCCATCTCCCACGTATAACTAGGGCCAAGGCCTCGTACACGTCCTCCGCGTTCGTCATTCCCGAGGACCTTTGTCAGTAAGTCTTTCTCTCTATCGGGATGGAACTTTGTTGTCCCTGCTTTAATCTCCTTCACCATGTTCTTCCATGTATCCCGGGGTATCCTAATCCCGTCACTGCAAATAAGGTCTCCTGTACTTTCATCATACTCACTCCCATGCCCAAGGAACCAATTCCTTGCCCTCAAATCACATTCTTCGCGTATTGGTTCTGGAGTGATCCCTTTAGCAAGCAGCTCATTCTCTTTATCATCCCACTTTGGCATGGCAGCCGCGTAGCCCCCTGGCCCCAGGTGATGGTGATATTGTTTCATCGCGACATTTTTCTTGTTTTTTCCGACATTTCCATAGCAGGTTGTGACTCCTTGTACTTCACAAATGCATCCCAGTTAGCCTGCTGCTTCGTTAGATAGCATTCAAATTTAGGAGTCTTCTTCGTCTTCTGATACTTTTGCCATAATGCTTTCTTCCAGTTCTTGAATAGTTTGGCCATCTTCGTAAGAGTCCACTTCTTGACTTTCTTCCTCAATGCAGCTGTGTCGGCATCATCCTCACATTCTGGCAGGGTAAAATGTGTCATGAGGTCATTCCAAAGACCCTCTTTGCACCTGTCAGCGACATACTCACCCTCTTTTGCCCCTTTGGTCTTATTCCACTCTCGAACGGTGATCGGGATGCGATCCTTAACCATAACTCCGCATTGTTGTTTAAATACAGTTTTAGCCTTTTTGGGTTCCACCGGTTCACCCCGTGCTGAACCCCGCGTAATTGTATAACGCGTAGATGCGTCCAACTTTTTGGCCGGGCCTCGTTTGGCATATTTTTTGCTCGATGTGGAGGCCTAAGAGAAGAAACATTCGTCAATTTATATATATATACAACTCAGTTAATGCATCTACTGATCACCAGACTTCATATATATACCTCGCCGTCGGCTTCTCCACCACCGGAGCACTACCACCCTAACCCTAAGTCCGGGGGCCCCCGAGCACTACCACCCTAACCCTAAGTCCGGGGGCCCACGAGCACCACCACTCTAACCCTAAGCCCGGGGGCCCGCGAGCACCACCACCCTAACCCTATCTCCGGGGGCCCGCGAGCACCACCACCCTAACCCTATCTCCGGGGGCCCGCGAGCACCACCACCCTAACCCTAAGTCCGGCTGCCCGCGAGCACTACCACCCTAACCCTAAGTCCGGGGGCCCGCGAGCACTACCACCCTAACCCTAAGTCCGGGGGCCCGCGAGCACCACCACCCTAACCCTAAATGCGGGGCCCCGCGACCACTACCACCCTAACCCTAAGTGTGGGGGCCCACGACCACTACAAAATACTACTATAATACAATATACTACAAAATAAAATTACACACAAAAATAAATAATATTACACTACAAAATAAAATTAACTATATACTACAAAATACTATTACAACTAAATATTACAACTACTACAAAATACTACTACAATTAACTACTACAATTAACTATTACAATTACTACAAACAACTACTACCAAATACTACTACAAAATACTACTACTAAATACTACTACAATTAACTATTACAATTACTACAAACAACTACTACAATTAACTACTACAATTAACTACTAAATATTACAAAATACTATTACAATTAACTACTAAAAAATAAAAAAATGGAAAACAGAGAACTTTGGCCGGGGGCGCCGCCCCAGCCGCATCGCCCGCACCGCCGCCGGCGTGCACGACTGTCGCTGGCCCGGCCTGCTCGCCCACAGTGGCCAGCAGCGCCGCGCCGCCGCGTAGCCGGCCGGACGGGGGAGCGAAGGGGAGGCGGGCCGGTGTACCTCTGCTGGCTGGGGGCGCGCGCGAGGCGGCTGTAGTGGCGGCGGCGGTGGCTGGGGTGGTGGCGGCCAGAGAGCGAGTCGGGCAGCCTGCTGGCGTCGATTCATCATCCTCGCGCGCATGGGTGTTCTCTGCGTGGGGAGAAGAAGGGGCGCGTGGGGAGAAGATATATAGGTGGGGGACCTTTAGTCCCGGCCTGTATAATGAACCGAGACTAAAGGGTCATTAGTTCCAGTGAGTTATACGGACCGGGACTAAAGGTCCCCCCCTTTAGTCCCGGTGTGTGCCACGCACCGGGACTAAAGGTTTTCGGCACCGCCCAAAGCGCGCGCGCCAACGCCACACCTTTAGTCCCGGTGTGTAGCACGTACCGGGACTAAAGGTCCTTTTTCAAAAAATTTAACCCAGGGGCGCGCCTGTTTAAAAAAAATTCAATTAGCATATTTTTTAAACATTTGAATTTTATAGTTTTTGCATACTTATGAATTTGAGAAAAATTTCAACATGAAAAGTTCTTGAATTTGAATAAGTAATCCAAATCTATTTTCTGTTTTATAAAATAATTATTCTAACTAGTGAAACTAATAACCATTTTGCCATTTTCAATTTAAAAATGCATTAACTATTATATTTTGCATATTTTTGAATAAGTGATTCAAATCAATTTTCTGTTTTATAAAATAATTATTCTAACTAGTCAAACTATTAACCATTTTGCCATTTTCATGTAATTCCGACGCTCCGGTGGTCTTCCTTCGGCGAAACCCTATACCGAGGGCCCCGGATCGTCTACCTCGCCTTATTTTTTCCCGCATATTTTCTTCCCGCCCGTTCTCTTCCGGATCGTAGCCCCTTTAGGGTTTAGGATTTAGGGTTTTTGGTGTAGGGTTTAGGGTTTAGGGTTGAGGGTTTTTGGTTTAGGGTTTAGGGTTTAGGTTTTTTGGGTTAGGGTTTAGGGTTTTTGGTTTAGGGTTTAGGGTTTAGGGTTCCCTCCTCTGAATTAGGGTTTAGGGTTCCCTCCTCTGACTTAGGGTTTAGGGTTTAGGGTTTAGACTCATATCTGCCGCCTCTCTCCACTCTATCACATGGCTTCCACCATACCTCTAACCCCAGGGAGGCGGAGATGGAGTCTTTCACGGGCTAGCAAGAAAATATTTTCCGAGGCGGAACTTCCGAAGATACCATAGGGTGTGTGCAGCAAGGGCATCTTCGAGAAGTTCCGCCACGGGAGATTTCCCAACCCTTTCCTCCATTCATGGGGATGAAACTCTCCATCCATGTTGGCCTTGTCGTTGCCATAGCACATCTAGACTCATATCTGCCGCCTCTCTACACTCTATCCCATGGCTTCCACCATACCTCTAACCCCAGGGAGGCGGAGATGGAGTCTTTCACGGGCTAGCAGGAAAATATTTTCCGAGGCGGAACTTCCGAAGATGCCATAGGGCGTGTGCACCAAGGGCATCTTCGAGAAGTTCCGCCCTGGGAGATTTCCCAACCCTTTCCTCCATCCATGGGGATGAAACTCTCCATCCATGTTGGCTTGGTCGTTGCCATAGCACATCTAGACTCATATCTGCAGCCTCTCTCCACTCTATCCCATGGCTTCCACCGTACCTCTAACCCCAGGGAGGCGGAGATGGAGTCTTTCACGGGCTAGCAGGAAAATATTTTCTGATGCGGAAGTTCCGAAGATGCCATACGGCGTGTGCACCAAGGGCATCTTCGAGAAGTTCCGCCACCGGAGATTTCCCAACCCTTTCCTCCATCCATGTTGGCTTGTTGAGTTGCTTGCCATGGCGTATCGATGCTACTTTTATAGGCACGGCGCCGCTTCTACTTTGTCTTCTTCCTCCGATAGGGCGTCGTGCGCTACATGCTTTATCTCATCGAGCAGTGCGTCCACCCACGCGTCCTTATCCTACCGACAGCTTTAGTCCCGGTTTGAGCCCCCACCCGGTACTAAAGGTTACCCACGCGTCCTTATCCCACCAACAGTTTTGTTAGATGACACAAAAACCACCTTTAGTCCCGGTTGCACCCACCAGCCGGTACTAAAGGTTAGCCACCCCCCAGATAAGTCCCTCCCAGATAAGCCTCCCCCAGATAAGGCCCCCCCATCTTTTGTCCCGGTTAAGCTCGCACGCGGGATGAAAGTTTCCCGCGCCACTACGTTCCTGCGCTTTCCACCAGTTCCCACCTCTGTCTTCCCCCCATTTTTTCAGTATATATATGTACGCTTGGCCTCCATTTACATATCACATCTAGACTCATCATTCTCTTCCCATGGCTTCCATCGTATCTCTAACCACCTGGGAGGCGGAGGCGCTTTGCGCCTTAAACTACCCCTGCCCACCGGGCTACCGCGTCCCCACCGGCTGGATGCTGAGCGCCGGAGGCGTGCCGGTCCCTCCTATCCCTCTAGGTGTGGAGCGCCGGATGGCCATCATGAACCACTACTCAGTTGTGCTATGTATCTTAATTTTCAGTTGTGCTATGTATCCTTAGTGTTTGTGGGTTCCTTCTCTTGTGATGGTTCCTTCTCTTTGTGTGATCACCTACCGCGGCTCAGAACCCGGTCGTCAACGTCTAGTTTGATTGAGCAAGATGTATTACATGAAAGGGGACCTTTATGTCTCAATAAAAGGTTTAATACATTACATAGATTTATGTCTCAAATAAAAGGTTTAATACATTACATAGATTTATGTCTCAAATAAAAGGTTTAATACACTATTACACATCACCAACATCTAGTGTTGTGGTTTTCTTCTGCACTGTAGCCATGGAGAATCGTCATCATTTAACAGGATGCTTGGGTCAGTTTTCACTTTGAAGGGCGGAATTTCATGAAACTTATTGTAATCTTCTGACATGTCTGTCTTGTCATCCACTCCCACGATGTTTCTTTTCCCTGAAAGAACTATATGGTGCTTTGGCTCATCGTATTCTGTACTCTTTTGCTTATCTTTCCTTTTTCTCAGTTTGGTAGACATGTCCTTCACATAGAAAACCTGAGCCACATCGTTGGCTAGGACGAATGGTTCATCCATGTACGCAAGATTGTTGAGATCCACTGTTGTCATGCCGTACTTTTCGTCTACATGTATCCCGCCTCCTGTCAGCTTGACCCATTTGCACCGAGACAAAGGGACCTTAAAAGTAGGTCCATAGTCAAGTTCCCATATCTCCTCTATGTACCCATAATATGTGTCAATCTGCCCATTGTCATCTGTTGCATCAAAGCGGACACCACTATTTTGGTTGGTGCTCTTTTTATCTTGGGCGATCGTGTAAAATGTATTCACATTTATCTCGTACCCTTGGAAAGTACATATAGTCGAAGATGGTAACCTGGCCAACGAGTACAACTCATCTCCAACAGTGGTGTTATTCATGAGATGTGTCTGCAACCAATTGCCAAAATTCTTCTCGTGTTCCCCTTTAATCAAGGTTTTAGGCTTCCCCGGGTTTTCGGAGCGTAGAATATTCTTGTGTTTCTCGATATACGGAGCCACCACGGTGGAATTGTGTAGAACTGTGTAGTGTGCTTGAATGAAAGAATGCCCGTCCCTACATACCATTGATTTCCTTCCTAGTGTGCCTTTTCCAGTCAGCCTCCCCTCATACCGAGATTCAGGAACACCAATCGGCTTAAGGTCAGGAAGAAAGTCAACACAAAACTCAATGACCTCCTCTGTTCCATAGCCCTTGGAGATGCTTCCTTCTGGCCTAGCACGATTATGAACATATTTCTTTAAGACTCCCATGAACCTCTCGAAGGGGAACATATTGTGTAGAAACACAGGACCGAGAATTCTAATCTCTTCGACTAGGTGAACTAGGAGGTGCGTCATAATATTGAAGAAGGATGGCGGGAACAACAACTTGAAGCTGACCAGACATTGGACCACATCAATCTATAACCCTGATAGACTTTCTCGATCGATTACCTTCTGAGAAATTGCATTGAGGAATGCACATACCTTCACAATGGCTAGTCGAACGTTTTCTGGTAGAATTCCCCTCAATGCACCCGGAAGCAATTGCGTCATAAGCACATGGCAGTCATGAGACTTTAGGTTTTGAAAGTTTTTCTCTTTCATATTTAATATTCCCTTTATATTCAACGAGAAGCCTGACAGGACCTTGATACTGAAAAGGACTTCAAAAAAGATTTCCTTCTCTTCTTTGGTAAGAGCGTAGCTGGCAAGCCCTTGAAACTACCCTGGATGCTTGCCTTCTCGTCCTTTATGATGTTGCTAGTCCTCCCGTGCTACCGGGGTATCTTTTGACTTCCCATACAAGCCCAGGAAGCCTATAATATTCACGCAAAGATTCTTCGTCAGGTGCATCACGTCGATTGCAGAGCGGACCTCATGCACTTTCCAATAGGGTAGCTCCCAAAATATAGATTTCTTCTTCCACATGGGTGCGTGTCCGGTAATGGGGTCTTTCGGAACAGGTTGTCCTCCAGGACCCTTTCCAAAGATTACATCCAAATACTTGACCATACCAAATACATCAGCACCACTACGGGGGACAGGCTTCGTCCGGGTTTTTGCCTTGCCATTGAAATGCTTGCCTTTCTTCTTTAAGGGATGACTGGGCGGAAGAAAATGACGATTGTATGGGTAAACATTTTTTCTACATTTATCCAGATATATACTTTCAGTCTCATCTAAACAGTGCGTGCATGCATTGTATCCTTTGTTCGTCTGTCCTGAAATGTTACTAAGAGTATGCCAATCATTGATGGTTACGAACAGCAACGCTTGTAGGTCAAATTCCTGTTGTTTGTGATCATCTCGCACACGTACACCTGGTTTGGCCCACAACTGTAGAAGTTCATCAACTAATGTCCTTAGGTACACATCAATGTCGTTGGTGGGTTGCTTCGGGCCTTGGATGAGCACTAGCATCATAATGAACTTCCGCTTCATGCACAACCAAGGAGGAAGGTTGTAGATACATAGAGTCACGGGCCAGGTGTTGTGACTGCAGTTCTGCTCCCTAAAAGGATTCATGCCATCGGTACTTAGACCAAACCATAAGTTCCTTGCGTCACCAGCAAAGTCCGGGAAGTCTCTCTCGATTTTTTTCACTGCCGACCATCAGCAGGGTGCCTCAACATCCCGTATTTCTTACGGTCTTCCATGTGCCATCGCAACAACTTGGCATGCTCTTTATTTCTGAACAAACGTTTCAACTGTGGTATTATAGGAGCATACCACATCACCTTGGCAGGAACCCTCTTCCTGGGTGGCTCGCCCTCAACATCACCAGGGTCATCTTTTCTGATCTTATATCGCAATGAAGTGCATACCGGGCATTTATCCATATTCTTGTACTTATCACCGCGGTAGAGGATGCTGTCATTAGGGCATGCATGTATCTTCTGCACGTCCAATCCTAGATGGCAGACAAGTTTCTTTGCTTCGTACATACTAGAGGGCAATTGGTTATTTCTTGGAAACAGCTTCTTCATTATTACCAGCAACTTTTCAAATCCCGAGTCAGTCATACCGGTCTCTGCCTTCCACTTCAACAATTCCAGTGTGCTACCCAGCTTCGTCTGGCCATCTCCACAAGTTGGATACAGCAATGTGTTGTGGTCCTGTAACATCTGCTCGAACTGCAACCTCTCCTTTTCCGTGTCGCGGTCTCGCCTTGCACCACTAATGACCCGACCAAAATCATCAACGGGCTCATCTGGTTCCCATTCTTCACCCCCTTTTTCTTCATTATCTTTAACTGCGGTATCATCGTATTCGGGGAACATAGATCGGTAGTTGTCATCATCGTTCTCTTCTTCATCGCCGTCTTCCATCATAACCCCTCTTTCTCCGTGCTTGGTCCAAACATTATAGCCGGACATGAAACCGGACCGAAGCAGGTGGCTCTGAATGACTCTTGAGGAAGTGTGAGTCTGCTCATTCCGACATTCAACACATGGACAACACATAAAACCATCCTGCCGCTTGTTCGCCTCGGCCACAAGGCGAAAAGAACGCACGCCTTCTCTGTAAGCGTCAGAGCGTCGGTCACCGTACATCCATGGGTGGCTCATCTACATCATATAACCATGCATATATATCAAACACAATCACGATGCTTAAATTAGTACCGCACAGTCAAAACGAGAAAATAGTTGCTAACCTTTTAGGACACTTCAAAACAAAGAGGATAAACCTTAAGTGTCGCTCTGGCACCTGATATCATATTTTGTCTTGTGTGAACTCAAGTGGCATCGCTCTAACAGGCATTTCACCGAACACCTCTAGTGCATATGAAGAAAAAAATTTAGCACAAAGTTATACCCACCTCTCACATAGGAAAAAAACAAGAGATAGTGGAGGGCTAGGTGCATATATATAGGGCCAAGCCATTAGTCCCGGTTTGAGATACAAACAATGAGTAAAGGTTCTGCCAAGAGCACGCGCGCCAGCCCAGACCCATTTGTCCCTGTTTGTATCTCAAACCGGGACTAATGGTTCCTTACGGACCGAGACAAAGTGCCTCGGCCTCCTCGGGCCGTCTGGTTCGGACCATTAGTCCCGGCCCCAGCCACGGTCGGGACTAGTGGCCCGAACCAAAGGCCCATTTTCTACTAGTGCTAGTGGATCCATGTGTGGTTAGTGGAAAGAACACACATGCAATGACATTGGTGGATCCATATGTGGTTCACGTAAAGAACACACATGCAATGACATTGGTGGATCCATATATGGTTTGTGAAAAGAACACACATGCAATGCCATTTGTTGATCCATATGTGGTTTGTGAAAAGAACACACATGCAATCACTCTGGTGGATCCATGTGTGGTTTGTGGAAAGAACACACATGCAATCACTCTGGTGGATCCATGTGTGGTTCGTGAAAAGAACACACATGCGATGACTGTAGTGCTAGTTTTAGTATAAGAACACACATGCAATGACTCCAGTGGGTCCATGTGTGGTTTGTGAAAAGAACACACATGCATTGACTCTAGTGGAACCATATGTGGTTTGTGGAAAGAACACACATGCAATGCCATTGGAGGATCCATATGTGGTTTATGACAATAACACACATGCAATTTCTCTGGTGGATCCATGTGCGGTTTGTGGAAAGAACACACATGCAATGACTCTGGTGGATCCATGTGTAGTTTGTGAAAAGAACACACATGCAATGACTCAGGTGCTGGTTTTAGTATAAGAACACACATGCAATGACTCTAGTGGGTCCATATGTGGTTTGTGAAAAGAACACACATGCAATGACTCTAGTGGATCCATGTGTGGATAGTGGAAAGAACACACACGCAATGACATTGGTTGATCCATATGTGGTTTGTGACAATAACACACATGCAATGCCATTGGTTGATCCATATGTGGTTTGTGGAAAGAACACCAATGCAATTACACTGGTTGATCCATATGTGGGTCCATATGTGGTTTGTGGAAAGAACACACATGCAATGACTCTAGTGGATCCATATGTGGTTTGTAGAAAGAATACACATGGAATGACATTGGTTGATCCATATGTGGTTTTTGGAAAGAACACACATGCAATGACATTGGTTATCCATATGTGGTTTGTGACAATAACACACATGAAATTACTCTAGTGGATACATATGTGGTTTGTGGAAAAGAACACACATGCAATTACTCTGGTGGATCCATATGTGGTTTGTGGAAAAACACACATGCAATGACTCTAGTGGATCCATGTGTGGTTAGTAGAAATAACACACATGCAATGACATTGGTGTATCCATATGTGGTTCAGGAAAGAACACACATGCAATGACATTGGTGGATCCATATATGGTTTGTGAAAAGAACACACATGCAATGCCATTTGTTGATCCATATGTGGTTTGGGAAAAGAACACTCATCCAATTCCATTTGTTGATACATGTGTGGTTTTGTTGGAGATATGCCCAAGAGGCAATAATAAAGTGGTTATTATTATATCTTTATGTTTATGATAAATGTTTACATCCCATGCTATAATTGTATTAATCGGAAACATTAATACATGTGTGTTTTGTAAACATAAGAGAGTCCCTAGTAAGCCTCTTGTTGAACTAGCTTGTTGATTAATTGATGATCATGGTTTCCTGATCATGGACATTGGATGTGATTAATAACAAGGTTATATCATTAGGAGAATGATGTAATGGACACACACCCGTAGTAAGCATAGCATAAGATCAAGTCATTAAGTTCGTTTGCTATAAGCTTTAAAATACATAGTAACCTAATCCTTCGACCATGAGGTTATGTTAATCACCATCACCGGATGGGTACTTTGATGACAGCAAACACCGCTTCGTAACTAGGTGGTCATAAAGGTGTCATTGGGTATTCTGAAAGTATGTGTTGAAGCGCATGGACCAAGATTGGGATTTGTCCATCCATATGACGGATAGATATGCTCTGGGCCCTTTCGGTGGAATGTCATCTAATTAGTTTGCAAGCATGTGACTGGGTCACAAGGGATGACATATCACGGAACGAGTAAAGAGTACTTATCAGTAACGAGGTAGAACTAGGTATAGAGATACCAACGATCAAACCTCGGATAAGTATAGTATCGCGAGACAAAGGGAATTAGTTTCGTATGTAAGTGGTTCAATCGATCGCGAAGTCATCATTGAGTATGTGGGAGCCATTATGGATCTCCAGGTCCCGCTGATGGTTATTGATAGGAGATGTGTCTCTGTCATGTCTGCATATTCACGAACCGTAGGGTGACACACTTAAGGTTCGAAGTTGTTTTAAGTAGATATGGAATGTGCGTTGGAGACCGAATGTTGTTCGAAGTCTCGGATTAGATCCGGGACATCACGAGGAGATCCGGAATGGTCCGGAGAATAAGATTCATATATTGGTGATCATTTTCTAAGTTAGGAAATGTTCCGGAGTGTTTGTATGGGGATTCTAGAAGGTTTCGGAATGTTCTGGAAGGTTCTAGAAGAGTTCTTGGTGTTTGCTTGAAAACCAAGAAAGGGTCAAGGAAACCTTGTGGGGGCTAGACACGGATTCGTTGGGGAGGAGGACTCCTCCCCCTTCCCAACCCGCCGGCCCAAGGAGGGAGGGGAGTCCTACTAGGACTCCCCCTCCCAAGGCGCCTCCCTCCTTTAAATAGAGGGGAGGGGCGCCGCCTCCTAGCTCTCTCTCATAACTCCAATCTCTACCGCCTCTCTCCTCCACCTTTCTTCTGCACAAACATAGGCGAAGCCCTGCAGAATTCTCTACTCCACCACCACCACCACGCCGTCGTGCTGTTGAGATTCCGTGGAGAAGATCTACTACCTCCGTTGCTCGCTGGAACGGGGAGAGGAAGGTCTGCTTCGACTCCGCACGTGTGACCGACTGCGGAAGCGCTGCCGGAACGCGGCGCCGGAAGGATCGTCCACACGATCTTGAGATCGGCAAGTGATCAACTACATCAACCACGAGATCCAATCTCGTTAACGCTTTCGGATCTACGAGGGTTAGTACAGATCTATCTCATTGCACATGTCTAATAGATTAGATCTTGGCTTTTATCTAGATTAGATCTGGGTTTTGTTCGTTCTTGCGGTAGAAATTTTTTGTTTTCTATGCTACGAACCCATCAGTGGTATCAGAGCCGTATCTATGCGTAGATCTGTTGCACGAGTAGAACACAATGTTTTTGTGGGCGTTGATGCTTTTGCTGTCGGTGTCTTAGCGTGTACTTTGCATCTTGCGGCATGGTGGGATGAAGCGGCTCGGGCTAACATTACATGTCATCGCACATGAGACTTGCTCCACGCTTGACGTGCAATTTGCTTTGCACAAGTGGCTTTGCGGGTGTCTGTCTCTCCCACCATAGTTAAGATTCAATTTACAATGAGCATCTGACAACACTTGTATCAACGTTGTGGTCCTTGTTCGTAGGTAAGATCGGTCTTATGTGAAAGCCCCAAACCACGTAAAACATGCAAAGAAAATTAGAGGCGTCTAACTTGTTTTTGCAGGGGTTTTGTGATGTGATATGGCCATCATGTGATTATGATTGTATTTGATGTATGCAATGATCCTTGTTGTAATATGGCAACCGACATGAGCCTAATGGTTGTCTTTAATTCTGTTAAGACCTGCGTGTCTATTCATCTTGTAATAGCTTTATTCCAAGTAGTTGTAATAGTTGCTGGTGATGATGGACAACCATGAAGCGGTGCCACTGACCTTGACGCAATGCTGGTGATGATGGAGATCATGTTCGTGCTTTGGAGATGGAGATCAAAGGCGCAAGAAGAAAAGGCCATATCATATCACACTAATTATGAATTGCCTGTGATGTTAATCCTTTATGCATCTTGTTTTGTGTAGATCGCGACGGTAGCATTATAAGATGATCCCTCTCACTAAATATCAAGTAATAAAGTGTTCACCCTTAGTTGGCACCGTTGCTAAGACTCGTCGTTTCGAAGCATCTCGTGATGATCGGGTGTGATAGACTCTACGTGTGCATACAACGGGTGCAAGCCAGATTTGCACATGCAGAAACTAAGGTTAACCTTGACGAGCCTAGCATGTACAGCCATGGTCTCGGAACACAGTATACCGAAAGGTAAAGCATGAGTCATATGGATGATATGATGAACATGTTGATTGTTCGCCTTTAAAGCTACATCATCTCACGTGATGATCGGACTTAGTGTAGTGGATTTGGTTCATGTAATCACTAAAACAACTTGAGGGATGTTGTTTTGAGTGGGAGTTCATTTGTAATTTGGACTAGTCGAACTCAATTTATCATAAACACAATCAAAGTGAATTTGCATAGTTTGTTGTAGTCATTGGCATCCGTTCACCACCTTACGCTTAGTTATAGTTGAGATAGTGGAACTATAGAAATTCTGGATATTTGCTTTACGAACTGGTATCGTATTGTTTTGAGTGTCAATTTAAAGTTTAAAAGTCCTATTGCAAAATTTCAGCAAACTCCGTTTACTCTGTGAAGTTTAATAAATAGTATTAAATCAAGAGTAACAATTCTAGTGTTAGTATCTAATGTATCATGTTTGCCTCCATGATTCTTGATACTCAAAAGATTGTTTTTAATATCAAGTTTATCTAAGAACTGAAAGCAATGTTTCAGAAACCATCATATGTGAAAGGTATTGCGATATCTAAAACAATGTGTTGGTTACAACATGATAGAGTATACGTACTCATATTTGATGAGAATTTGTGAAGGTTGGAGACGCTAGTCGTCCTAATCCTCCAAAAGTTTTTGAAAAAGAAACATTATACTCGCAATTCAACTTTATAAGCTATAGCAGCTTGATCATGAAAGTTGTCATGATAAGGATGAATAGAAGATGTAAGTAAAATGTTTACTACACTAAAAGATTACTAAAGAATGGAATTTTGAAAGAATGCCAAACATTTGATGAAGGTGATCCACTTCAAAGTGCAAGTCCAAAGGTATTGGTATTTGACTATACACGCTTTGTACCATGTGTCATGTTGATGACACCACTGTTGATGTTGATAAATTCTTTTAAAAGAAAAGGAATTGCTGAAAGAGAATCTATAAAATATTTGGCAGAAAATAAAAGGTTGGAGATGTCCAACTTAGGCATATAGAAGATATACATGTTATGGTTGTATTCCTTTCGTGTTAAACAATGTGGTTCTCCGGTATTGGATACCGAATTGGTTGGTATGCTATGTCATACAGGACAACGTAATTCATGAACTACAATGGCCTAAGTAACTAGCAAGAGAATAAGTGATGATGTTCATCAAAAAACAAAAAAATTGTTATTGTGTTTTTCGTTGACATCAAACCTAGCCTTCAAGATTTGTTATTTTGTTCTGGTATTACGAGAACAATGGTTGTTCAAATAATTACCGTATTCCATAAAGGATGGATGAACTTTTACAAGTCTGGTGGGAGAAATCACATCCATAAACACTATTGCTAAAATGTCGCAAGACAAATGATTGAAAGATCACTTGCGAAGTGACATCGCCGTTTAAATTATATTGAAAGGGATACATGAAGAAACTCCATGTTGATGGATTTTTGGAGTCTTTGATTTGGATCAAATGACGCTTGTGGTAACTTCCTAGAGATAATTAAAACTCCGTTCGTAGGCCAAAAGAGGAACGGACGACTAACTGATTGGAATTTGTACATATTGATGTATATAGTCCATTATGTGTAGTCGTGGGCGATGGATTTCAACTTCATATGCTTTCTCTGAAGATTTGAGTGAGTATATGTATATACTTACTCAATAAGGAAGAAGTATGAAACATTTGAAAAATGTTCAAAGACTTTCAAGATGAAGTGGAAAATCATTGTAACAAGAAAATAAAAGAGTTTATGATTGGATCATAAAGAAAGATGTTTGAGTTACAAGTTTAGCAAAACACCTAAGATTTGAGGAATCGTTCCATGGATTTGCATTTCCCAAAACACCATAGGAGTATAGAGTGTTCGAGATATGTAATGAAATCTTGTTTTACATGGTAAGATCAAAGGTGTCATTTATAAAACTGCCATTATATTTTTAAAGATTAAAGCTTTAGTGACTACCGCTTTTACACTGAAAAGAGCTCCATCGTGATCCCTTGAAATGACACCATATAAGTCATGGTTTGGGATAAAACCCAGGTTGTCCTTTCTTAAATTTTGGTATGCTAGGCATAAGTAAAATGTTTACAACCAAAGTCGGATAAGCACGTCTTTGTAGGTTATTCCAAAGAATTTGTTGGGAATTTCTCCATAACACTGAGGACAAAAGAGTTTGTTACTTGGAACGTCAAGTTTCTTGAGAAGGAATTTTTCGTGAAAAGTTAAGTGGGAGGACAATAGAACTTTGATAAGGTTGTTGAACCTTAGCTATATGTGCTAGGTAGCGCAGCGCCGGAAAGTGTCCTGGTGGCAGCCACAATGCTCATGGCTCTCGTGATTACAAAAGGTGTGATCACGGAGATTAGAGTTCCTATAGAACCGTGTGGGTCGGTAAGAATCAAATAATAAGATTTGATAAGCAAGTCGTTATTGTTTTGACAATGATGAACCAACTACATGCAAAGAAGCGATGATGGGCCCTGACTCCATAAAATGACTAGAAGTCATGGAATCCGTGATAGTATCCATACACGAGAAATCAAGTTTCTGAACTTAGAAGACCCTCCGGAAAGGCGTGAAGCCTATCGGTCGTGTTTCGATCTATAAAGAAATAGACATGGATGTTTCAAATCTATGAAATAGTCGACATGTCGGAAAGAGTTTACGACAATGTTCAAGGAATTGACTATGATAAGATTTGATCTTTCATAGCGATATTTAGTCTGGACGGATTAATGTAGCAACCACTACATATATTTTGGTATATGGTAGTTGAACAAACAAAACAAGTTCTTCTAAAAGAATGGTTACCTAGGACGTGTACATGACACGATCCAAAGGGTTTTGTTTATTCAAAGGATGCTAAAAGAGTATGCAAAACTTCAATGGTTGAAGTAAGCATAGTGGAGTTGGAATCTTCACCATGATGAAACTGTTAAAAGAGTTTAAATTCATTGGAGATGATGAAGATGCTTGCATTTGCAAGAAATTAAGTGGGAGCGCTGAGACATACTTCTAATACATTATGTAGAGGACATATTGTTGATTGGAAATGATGTATCTTTTATTGACACAGGTTAAGAATTTCATTTTGATGAAAGACTTAGGCATAACCCAAGAATTAGGCATCAATGTCTATATGGATAGATTGAGGCGCTAATATGGTTTTGCCAAATGTACATAGATAAGATGTTGAATGAGTTCAATATGGAAACAACAAGAAAGGTTCTTGATGCACGGAAAGGACTGAATCAAGATTCGAGTGTGTTGACATGAGATTCAAGTTTTTTGACACTTGGTGAAATCACAAGAATATTTTGATCAATCATTCTTTGAGATGTACACATCCAGATATGTCCTATGCTCTAAATTGTATGAGCATATCTTCTTATGAGCTTTGGAAGAACTAAGAATATACCATATATAAGTGACAAATAGTTAAAGGTAGTTCATTGTAAAGTGTTACATTAATACTAGTTTTGTCACAAGATACAAATTAAGTTTATCTCAATTTAAACTATGGGTGGCACAATGTAATGGAAAGGATGTTCCATGATGGATTTGGATGAGTTCCAAAGTTGAGACATTGTGACGGATACTACAACAAAAGGCTAAGTATATAACTGCTATAGTAGCAGCAAAGGAGGGCATTTGTGTTAAGTAGTTTGTTATCAAACTAGGTGTGGTTCAAAGTGGGCTAATACTATAAAGATAAATTGTATGACAATTGTATCAACATGATTTAATCCCAAGGAACTAAAGGTCTCACCAAAGGACCAAATTTATACAATGCCATCTCATTGGAGGATGAGTAATGCGTAGAGACGCAAGGACATGCAAATACACACGGACCTGGAAGTGTCAAATCCGAAGATTATGTTTACCACTAGCAATAGTGTCTATACAACACCAGAAAGCCATAGGTGTTGAAATGCACAAGTTTTAACTAAATTATTGACTCTAGTGCAAGTGGGAGACTGTTGGAGATATGCCCAAGAGGCAATAATAAAGTGGTTATTATTATATCTTTATGTTTATGATAAATGTTTACATCCCATGCTATAATTGTATTAATCGGAAACATTAATACATGTGTGTTTTGTAAACATAAGAGAGTCCCTAGTAAGCGTCTTGTTGAACTAGCTTGTTGATTAATTGATGATCATGGTTTCCTGATCATGGACATTGGATGTGATTAATAACAAGGTTATATCATTAGGAGAATGATGTAATGGACACACACCCGTAGTAAGCATAGCATAAGATCAAGTCATTAAGTACGTTTGCTATAAGCTTTAAAATACA
Organism: Avena eriantha; assembly: GCA_910589775.1. NCBI lineage: Eukaryota > Viridiplantae > Streptophyta > Magnoliopsida > Poales > Poaceae > Avena > Avena eriantha. The sequence goes on from CAJUXJ010000942.1 coordinate 49,168, forward strand.
TAGTAATCTAATCCTTCGACCATGAGGTTATGTTAATCACCATCACCGGATGGGTACTTTGATGACATCAAACACCGCTTCGTAACTAGGTGGTCATAAAGGTGTCATTGGGTATTCTGAAAGTATGTGTTGAAGCGCATGGACCAAGATTGGGATTTGTCCATCCATATGACGGATAGATATGCTCTGGGCCCTCTCGGTGGAATGTCATCTAATTAGTTTGCAAGCATGTGACTGGGTCACAAGGGATGACATATCACGGAACGAGTAAAGAGTACTTATCAGTAACGAGGTAGAACTAGGTATAGAGATACCAACGATCAAACCTCGGATAAGTATAGTATCGCGAGACAAAGGGAATTAGTTTCGTATGTAAGTGGTTCAATCGATCGCGAAGTCATCATTGAGTATGTGGGAGCCATTATGGATCTCCAGGTCCCGCTGATGGTTATTGATAGGGGATGTGTCTCTGTCATGTCTGCATATTCACGAACCGTAGGGTGACAGACTTAAGGTTCGAAGTTGTTTTAAGTAGATATGGAATGTGCGTTGGAGACCGAATGTTGTTCGGAGTCTCAGATTAGATCCGGGACATCACGAGGAGATCCGGAATGGTCCGGAGAATAAGATTCATATATTGGGGATCATTTTCTAAGTTAGGAAATGTTCCGGAGTGTTTGTATGGGGATTCTAGAAGGTTTCGGAATGTTCTGGAAGGTTCTAGAAGAGTTCTTGGTGTTTGCTTGAAAACCAAGAAAGGTTCAAGGAAACCTTGTGGGGGCTAGACACGGATTCGTGGGGGAGGAGGACTCCTCCCCCCTTCCCAACCCGCCGACCCAAGGAGGGAGGGGAGTCCAATAGGACTCCCCCTCCCAAGGCGCCTCCCTCCTTTAAATAGAGGGGAGGGGCGCCCCCTCCTAGCTCTCTCTCATAACTCCAATCTGTGTCGCCTCTCTCCTCCACCTTTCTTCTGCACAGACATAGGCGAAGCCCTGCAGAATTCTCTACTCCACCACCACCACCACGCCGTCGTGCTGCTGAGATTCCGTGGAGAAGATCTACTACCTCG
>CAJUXJ010000943.1:0-27843 GCA_910589775.1 Avena eriantha
TTTTTAGGGAAGTGCTACATTAGCTAGTTTTCTAATGGAAGTTTATTTGGTCTTAGAACTGAACCTTGAGACTTATTTATATTAAGTGCACTAATGTTGCTAATGAGATTGTGTGAAGTTTTGTATGAAGGAAAAATTTCAGGTGTATGGAAGGAATGAGTAATGAGATGAAGGATGGACTAAAGCTCAAGCTTGGGGATGCCACGCGTGTCACCCCAAGAAATATCCAAGAAGTACAAGCGTCAAAGCTTGGGGATTCCCAAGGCATCCCCTTCTTCATCAATAAAATCCCAGGTTTCTTCCAAACGCTTCATTTTTATTGTTTCATGCACAGTTGTGTTTTTCTTGGAGCGTCTTCTTTTTCGTTTTTGTTTTGGTTTTTAGTTTGCTTGGTTTTCTTAGTTTTCTGAATAAATTGGTTGGACCCCCCTCTTTCATACACTTTGGTTTGCGAATAGTTTGGTTTGGTTTGAAAAAGAGTAGGAAAGTTCATACTTATGAGGTAAAAAGAGCTCGTTTTTGACTGTGGCCTATGCTTTGTCATGCCATTCTTGATATTGTTTTGGCTTTATGCTTAGTATTCTTTGCTGTAGCATGACTTGTTATAAACAATTGAGATTGCTTAATGTGCCTTGGATGAATCATGCGTTGTTTTAGCATATTAAAGCATAGTATAGTGGTATTCTTCTTTGATGCTTTATTTGGTTTGACTTGGCACATGCTCACACCATGTTATGACTATCTCAAGTCACCATAGCCTTTATTTATCCTTTAGTTTTCAACTTGTAGTATCACTTTATAATTTGATCAATGATGTTTTGTCGCTCTGCATGATTATGGCCATTATTGCTCTCTTAGTTTGTCGCTCCCAGTCTTTTGCTAGCCTCCACAACCAAGTATGAGTTCCACTAACGCATCCAACTCCCTAAACCAAGTTATTCGAAAGAGTCCACCATACCTACCTACTAGCTTATGCTATTCCAAGTATATTCATGCTTTTGTTTACCTTCCTCTTGTTATGAAAAAACAAGTGATTAAAGCTCTCACGAACTTGAAGTCACACTTTACTTTACTTGCCCTTAATAAACTTGAACCATTATGTCTTCTATGTTGTATATGCTTGCACTTATTTGTTGGGAATTAGCAGAACCATGCTTTCATGGGGAACGCTTTCAACATTGCACTTGGTACTTGTACCTAGTTTATATCATGCTCTTTTGTATATGGATGTCGTCGGTGTGAAATGAAAGGGGAGCTTGTAAGTCCATGGAGTTATGTATATGTGCTAGAGAAACGCCTGGGCTGCTGGTCTAATCCATGCTGACATGGTGGAAACCTGTAGCGTAACCATAAAGAGCTGTCTATGAAGCATTCTTCTTATAAAAAAGAGTCCTATATTGAGAAAAAGAGAAAAGAAAAAAAATACTATGAAAAGAGGAAAGAGAGAAAAAAGCACCATATTCCCATGGTAAATAAGAAGAATGTGAGATGCTCGTTGTCTGCTTGCCTTGTCATTTTGATATGGTGATTCTTCTGTATCATCGGGTAAGGGGTACCCCGTTGGCGGTTCTCAATGATACACATGTACTTACGATGACAAGAACTTACCGGTGACTAAACTTGAGTAGCATGAGGAGCAACCCTCGTATACAAGGGACATGAGATTTCTGACTTATACTTCGTCAAGCATGTACACCATAGTTTTTTCACTTTAACCTTAATCACTTCAAGATGCTTATGATAGGGGCAATGAGAGCTGAAAGCTATAAGTACCATAATTTTTGGAAGCTCTTTATGTGACTTGAATCCCTACTTCCTTTTACAAAAGGCCTTTCTTCCACTATTATATTGAGTCTCCACTTTCTATCTTTATGCACCTACTTTGAGAGCATAGTGGCCATTCTTAGTTCTATGTGCATTGTCCCAAGACTAGTTGATTGATGCATAACTTGTTATTGCTTGTTTTAAACTATTGTATCTAGTCACTCTTATGAACTTTGAAGGTGTCCTATGCATTTATATTTGCTACTCTATTGAGGGACAAGCTAAATACTATTATGCTATGTTTTCTTTATGTGAAACAAACAAACGTCTTGCAAAGCATTGTTATTCATGAATCTTTTGTTTGTGCCTTTTCATGTTGCATCATAGTTTCTTTGCTTATTGCTAGAACTTTGTCTTTCATGTTATGATTAAAGTACTATGATCCCAGCCTTGAATGTTTTGCAAATACTTTGATCAAGTCTTTGATGGTGCATGTCACCTCAAAAATTATTTCTTTTTATCACTTACCTACTCGAGGACGAGCAGGAGTTAAGCTTGGGGATGTTGATACATTGCAAATGTATCTATAATTTTGATGTTCCATGCTTGGTTTTATCCACTTTCTTGTGTTTTGTTCCAACTTTGGAGTACTTTTCATATGATTTCTTGGACTAACCTATTAACAAGAGACAAAGTGCCAGCTGCCTGTTTTCTGCTATTTTTGGTTCTAGGAAAGTCAGAAAATGAATATTCTCGGAATTGGATGGGACAAAAGCCAAAGTGCCTATTTTTCGAAAGGGATCAAGTGCCAGAATACGAGACGGAGAAGGGCCAGGGAGCCACCACACCACCTGGCCACGCGGCCAGGCCTGGCCTGCGCCAGGGGGTGGTGTGGCCTCTCCCGGCACCCCCTCGGCCTCTCCTTCTGCCTATAAGTTGCCCTCGGGACGAAAACCCTAAGTCCCTGATCAAAAATCCACAAAAGAGTCTATAGCCGCTGTCATCTCCATCCCTATACCGGGAGGGATTTGAAGCTCTTCCCGGCACCCTGCCGGAGAGGGGAATTCACCCTGGAGGCCTTCTTCATCACCATGCAAGCCTCCGCTGTGATGCGTGAGTAGTTCATCCTTGGACTACAGATCCATGTAGTAGCTAGATGGCTGGTTTCTCCTCCTTTGTGCTTTCATGTTTAGATCTTGTGAGCTCCATTCATGATCAAGATCATCTATTTGTAATCCATACATGTTGTGTTTGCGGGGATCCGATGGATATTGAGATGCTATTTCAGATTGATTATTGATTCTATCATGTCTTTGTTATTTGAGATCTTGCATGCTTTCCGTTGCTAGTAGCTATCTTGGCCAAGTAGATGCTAGCAACTCCAAGAGTTAGTATTTATGCTCGATAGTGGGTTCATGCCTCTGGTAATCTGGGGAAGTGACAGAAATCTCTAAGGTACTAGATGTGATGTTGCTACTAGGGAGAAAACAACAATCATTTGTTCATAGAACAATCATATTGTTTACTTTACACGCAGTTCGTAAAGCAATAATCTATTGCTTGCAACTTAATACTGGAGGGGGTTCGGATGATAACCTGAAGGTGGATTATTAGTCATAGATGCAGTTGGATGGCGGTCCATGTATTATGTTGTGATGCCCAATCAAGTCTCAGAGGAGTCAAGATGATTAGTATATGCATGTATTGCTTTCTCGGTGTTTGTCAATTGCCCCGCTGTAATTTGTTCACCCAGCATGTTATCTATCTAAGGAGATCCACCTCTACTGCTTTTCTTTCCATTCGATACGTTTAATCGTTTGTTTTCCGCAAAACACGGTGAGATTGACAACCTCATCGCATGGTGGGGACAAAGTTCTGTGGTTGTGTTCTGCAGGTCTCCACGTTGCTACTAGCACCGGTAGTGCGCCCTGCCAAAGCTCAGCTATTAACACCTTTGGGGTGTTTCCTTGCTCCTACTGGTTCGATTAAACCTTGGTTTCATAACTGAGGGAAAACTTGCTGCTGTGCTCATCATACCTTCCTCTTGGGGTTCCCAACGAGCTCTACATCAACCACGAGCTAGCAACATCCAATGACTCAAGTGGGTCCATATGTGGTTTGTGAAAAGAACACACATGCAATGACTCAGGGGGGGGGGGTCCATGTGTGGTTTTTGGAAAGAACACACATGCAATGAACACTGGTGGATCCATATGTGGTTTCTAGAAAGAACACACATGCAATGACACAGGTGGATCCATATGTGGTTTGTGAAAAGAACACACATGCAATGACTCTAGTGCTGGTTTTAGTATAAGAACACACATGCAATGACTCTGGTGGATCCATGTGTGGTTTGTGAAAAGAACACACATGCAATGACTCTAGTGGATCCATGTGTGGTTTGTGGAAAGAACACACATGCAGTGACCACTGGTTGATCCATATGTGGTTTGTGGACAGAACACACATGCAATGACACTGGTTGATCCATGTGTGGTTTGTGAAAAGAATACAGATGCAATGACTCTAGTGGGTCCATATGTGGCTTCATAACAGAACACACATGCAATGACTCTAGTGGATCTATATGAGGTTTGTGGAAAAGAACACACATGCAATGAATAGTGGTGGATCCATAAGTGGTTTGTGGAAAGAACACACATGCAGTGAACACTAGTGGATCCATATGTGATTTTTGAAAAGAACACACATGCAATGCCATTGGTTGATCCATATGTGGTTTGCGAAAAGAACACACATGCCATGACTTAGGGGGATCCATGTGTGGTTTGTGGAAAGAACGCACATGCAATGACTACTGGTTGATCCATGTGTCGTTCATGACAGGAACACACATGCAATGACATTGGTTGATCCATATGTGGTTTGTGACAATAACACACATGCAATGTCTCAAGTGGGTCCATATGTGGTTTGTGAAAAGAACACTCATGGAATGACTCAGGGGGATCCATGTGTGGTTTGTGGAAAGAACACACATGCAATGAACACTGGTGGTTCCATATGTGGTTTGTGGAAAGAACACACATGAATGACTCTAGTGCTGGTTTTAGTATAAGAATACACATTCAATGACTCTAGTTGATCCATATGTGGTTTGTGGAAAAGAACGCACATGCAATGAACACTAGTGGATCAATAAGTAGTTTGTGGAAAGAACACACATGGAGTGAACACTAGTGGATCCATATGTGGTTTGTGAAAAGAACACATATGCAATGCCATTGGTTAATCCATATGTGGTTTGTGAAAAGAACACACATGAAATAACCACTGGCTGATCCATGTGTGGTTCATGACAGGAACACACATGCAATGAACACTGGTGGATCCATATGTGGTTCTTGACAGGAACACACATGCAATGACATTGGTTGATCCATGTGTGGTTCATGTCAGGAACACACATGAAATGACATTGGTTGATCCATATGTGGTTTGTGGAAAGAACACACATGCAATTACACTGGTTGATCCATATGTGCTTTGTGGAAAGAACACACATGCAATGACTCTGATGGATCGATGTGTGGTTTGTGGAAAGAACACACATGCAATGCAATTGCTTGATCCATGTGTGGTTTGTGAAAAAAATACACATGCAATGCCATGGGTTGATCCTTGTGTGGTTTGTGGAAAGAACACACATGCAATGCCATTGGTTTATTCATATGTGGTTTGTGGAAACAAGACGCATGCAATGACCACTGGTTGATCCATATGTGGTTTGTGGAAAGAACACACATGCAATGACACTGGTTGATCCATGTGTGGTTTGTGAAAAGAACACACATGCAATGACTCTAGTGGGTCCATATGTGGTTTGTGAAAAGAACACACATGCAATGACTCTAGTGGATCCATATGTGGATTGTGGAAAAGAACACATATGCAATGACTCAAGTGGGTCTATATGTGGTTTGTGAAAAGAACGCACATGCAATGACTCAGGGGGGGTCCATGTGTCGTTTGTGGAAACAACACACATGCAATGAAGACTAGTGGATCCATATGTGGTATGTGGAAAGAACACACATGCAATGACACTGGTGGATCCATATGTGGTTTGTGAAAAGAACACACATGCAATGACTCTAGTGCTGGTTTTGGTATAAGAACACACATGCAATGACTCTAGTGGGTCCATATGTGGTTTGTGGAAAGAACACACATGTAATGACTCTAGTGGATCCATGTGTAGTTTTTGGAAAGAACACACATGCAATGACTACTGGTTGATCCATATGTGGTTTGTGGAAAGAACACACATGGAATGACACTGGTTGACTCATGTGTGATTTGTGGAACACACATGCAATGACTCTAGTGCTGGTTTTAGTATAAGAACACACATGCAATGACTCTAGTGGGTCCATATGTGGTTTGTGAAAAGAACACACATGCAACGACTCTAGTGGACCATATGTGGTTTGTGGAAAAGAACACACATGTAATGAACACTGGTGGATCCATAAGTGTTTTGTGGAAAGAACACACATGAAGTGAACATTGGTGTATCCATATGTGGTTTGTGGAAAGAACACACATGCAATGACTCTAGTGGATCCATGTGTGGTTTGTGGAAAGAACACACATGCAATGACTCTTATGGATCCATATGTGGTTTGTGGAAAGAACACACATGCAATGACCACTGGTTGATCCATGTGTGGTTCATGACAGGAACACACATGCAATGACATTGGTTGATCCATTTGTGGTTTGTGACAATAACACACATGCAATGACTCAAGTGGGTCCATATGTGGTTTGTGAAAAGTACACACATGCAATGACTCAGGGGGATCCATGTGTGGTTTGTGGAAAGAACACACATGCAATGAACACTAGTGGATCCATATGTGGTTTGTGGAAAGAACACACATGCAATGAACACTAGTGGATCGATATGTGATTTGTGAAAAGAACACACATGCAATGCCATTGGTTGATCCATATGTGGTTTTTGAACAGAACACACATGCAATAACCACTGGTTGATCCATGTGTGGTTTGTGGAAAGAACACACATGCAATGACTCTGGTGGATGCATATGTGGTTTGTGGAAAGAACACGCATGCAATGACACTAGTGGATCCATATGTGGTTTGTGAAAAGAACACACATGCAATGCGATTGGTTGATCCATGTGGTTTGTTGAAAAGAACACACATGCAATGACATTGGTGGATCCATACATGGTTTCTGGAAAGAACACACATGCAATGTCATTGGTTGATTCATGTGGTTTGTGGAAAATAACACACATGCAATGCCATTGGTGGATCCATATATGGTTTGTGGAGAGAACACAAATGTAATGACATTGGTAGATCCTTGTGTGGTTTGTGAAAAGAACACACATACAATTACTCTAGTGGATACATATGTGGTTTTTGGGAAGAACACACATACAATGAACACTAGTGGATCCAAATGTGGTTCATGACAGGAACACACATGCAATGACTCTAGTGGACACATATGTGCTTTGTGGAAAGAACACACATGCAATGAACTCTAGTGGATCTATCTTGGCATAATTTGATGTATGCCACGATGTATTTTATTGTAAAAGACACCCACTTTCCATTTTTATACTACTCAGCTTTGCCCTTGGTTTTTTGATACTACCCAGTTTTTCCCCCTCTCTCTTTTGTAGAAGCCCAAACCTGTGCCCACTCTATCTTCTACGCCCTGATTGGTTGTCACAGTTGTCACGCGGATCATGTGTGATCCAACGAGGCTTGTTGCACACGTCGTGCCCTTCATAGGACAACGCGAGACAGCACGGACGTCTCCATCAAGGAGACTTCTACAAGAAGGAACACGATACCGTCCATGGAAAAAGTCATCGAGTGGTCATGTCATGGTTAATCTAGTATGCAAAGGCTACAAGTCTACTGCACGGCAACTGGTCATCCACGGCCCACAGGATATACCATTTTTACTACGCAGCACGCCTGCACTCTCACTTCCGACAGGCCCCCACCACACGTACCTTCCACGCGGCAGCGACAGCCGGAAGAGCTGCCTACCCAGGCCCTCGAGGAGGCCTAAACATCCCCGCATTAAAAACCCAGCCTATCGGGTCCTCCATTCGCACTCATCCACTACTCTCTCTTCCCTATATAACAAAACCCCACAATCTTGAACGTACTTGCACGAAACTTCTCCATGAAACCAGTGCGTGGGGGTGAGTGTCCGGGCATCGCCGCCGGGGTGGTGCTTCACGCGGCAGATCTGGAGGAGCATCACGCAACACAAGGCGAGGAGGACGTGCAGTTCAACCCCTTGGGGGACCATGTGCTCGCCGGTGCTGACGACTTCGGAGGCACCAATGAGGGCATGGAGTTCGACGAACACGCTCCGCTCGTGTACCCGGATGTACAGCTTTTTCTACATGTTTCATATTTTCTGCTCGAGCTTAATCTATCGTGGCGTCATAAAAAAATCTAGTCCTAATGATTAGATGCAACTTACGAACCGGTACATGGAGAGATCTAGTCTGTTCTAAATGAATCCACATTATTTATTAATAAGTTATCAAGAACACAAACAATATTAATTTAGGAGCGAGCTGGGGAGACGGCCGTAATGAAATGCTGAACCTGTATAGACATGTTATTGCATCAAAAGTAACTCGGAATGGTGGAAGGAATATATATTTATTATTTTGCTCATTTCAGTTTGTATTCCATACATTATAGGTGGATTCAAGTGAGATGGACTCTGACAAGGAGACTTGGGACAACAAGAGCCGCCATGTCATGAAGAAGCTCAAGAGCGGGATAATCCCTTTCCGCACTCGACTTGGGGATCTCAGGTGCCCTTTCTGTAATAAAGGAGTCAACCCGAGGATTGCCAGCTTGATTCCGTATGCAGTTGGCATCGGTAAAAGCCCGGCTAGTAAACACAAGTCGGCGACCAAGGCTAAGCACGCTGCTTATGGCAAATTCCTGAGGGAGTATGTTAAGACCAGCCTAGTGTCCCCTTACTTAGGAATCAGCAACATCTAGCCAACCAACCTGTCACTATTCTGGCCCGGCCACTAATAATATTTAGTTCTCTTATCGTATCTAGACCCTTAAACTATGGGGATTTCTATTTTCGTAGCCTTCAAAATATATTCAAGATCATCTGTTTATGGAGTTAAAGTTCTGATGGCATACTCTAGTTTTGTATGGACAGAGTGGTGCCCCCGATAGATATAAGGGTTATCATGTCCGCTAGATCACAGAGGATCAACGGTTGGTAGGCACGATTCGTGTGACAACTGTCTCGACCAATCAGAGCGTAGCAGCGAAGATGAGCACAGGTGCGAGAGATGGATACAAAGAGAGGGGAAAACCGCGTAGCACTTAAGAACCAAGGGCAAAACTGAGTAGAACTTAAAAACCAAGGGCAAAACTAAGTAGAACTTAAAAACCAAGGGCAAGAGTGACAAAGGGATTCAAATAGAAAATAGAAAATGATTTAAAAATGGAACCAAACCGCCAGTGTTACACTCGAGGGAAAAACTGAGTACAACTGAATCGCCAGGGTTAGACACGAGGGAAAAAAAACACGACTCACGGTACGCGTGTGCGGTGCACGAGGCGGTAGAGAACACGTGTGGCCGTGGACGGTGCATTAGTGTACGCGGTGCACGGTAGTGCAACGAAACGTTGCTTCCCTTCTCCTTTAATAGAGGCCTCCCCACTCCGACTCATCACGCACTCGCTCACTGAACCGTCTCCACTGTCCCATCACCTTCTGCAAATGGCAAACAAAACTCTAACCACGCCGGCGATGGAGAAGAATGGTGCGATGGACATCAACGCATCCAAGGCCGCCGGCGAGGAGCCCCCTGTCCCCGTACAGACCCCCGTCCCCATCCCCGCATCCGCCGTAGCCGCCGGTGAGGAGGCCCCCGCCGGTCTCGGATAGATCCCGCTCGGCTGGGACCCCTACGAGGAGGTTGTCTACATAAGGACGGAGAACCCCTACGACACCAGCATCGCCGACCCATGGTCGGAGGTAACCAGGGTTTTCTCTCCTTCCCTTGTTCTTCCCCTGTTCCCATCGTTGGATGCTAGATCGTATGTTATTAGGGCTCGACTGTTCGTATTTTTACAGTAGCTAATCCTCTCGTGTTAGATCTCGATTTTCAATGAACCCCCCTGTTCGTAGTTGGGATCATTATTCGATTTGGTTTGAGATTTGGGGAATAATCGGGAGATCTCATTCGGTTAATTTATGCAAAAAATCAATCCCGATAATCAATGTATCTCAATCATGTCCTTATTTCACTCTACTGTTTTTTCCAACAGGAGGATAGCAGTGACCTCCGCAGCGAGGATGAGTCCAGGGACACCAAGACTCGTCATGTGCTGAGGAGGCTAATGTCTGGCCATTACAATAACTTCTTCGCCGACAACGTGTACAGGTGCCCCTTCTGCCCTACTAGGAGGCTCCGCGCCATGGACTTCAACTCCCTCGTGAAGCATGCCGAGGACGTGAGGACCTGCGGCAAGTCCGTGAACGTCCACGGCTTCATGGCCAAGCACCAGGCGCTCGGTCTTCACCTCCGCAACCTCCAGAAGGTGGCTATCGAGGAGGGTCGCATGCCCCCGATCAGACCCAAGGCGCCCAAGGTCAAGGGGCTGGGAAGCAAGAAGTGGAGGAGGCGCCAGAGGGAGGAGGCAGATGCCCTCCTGACAGAGGCCACGAGGGGCCACTGATCAACTTCTGCTGCTGTAAAGTAGCTTCTTTGTCTTGTCTGTGTTGAACCTATGAGCTGTTGTTGCTGCTGAGCAGCCTAATTGTCGAACCTCGTTAAGTACCGTACTATATAACCTATATTAGCTACTTTATCTACATCTACTCTGTTTACTGAATTTATTTATGGTGCTGGTTTGTTTTTCTGCTCTAGATTTGCTACCAGATTGGGGAAAAACGAGGGCAAAAGGAACAATGAATGAAGAGAGAAGCTGCTCTAGATTCCCTACCTTTTTGGGTAAAAAAATACAACTGTTAGCGAGAGAGGGGAAAAGGCGCTCTTAAAAAGGCCAAATAACAAAAAAAAAACTTCTAATTTAGGTGTTAGGGGCGCATGTAATGGCCAAGCCTTTTGACCAGACGGCACCCCCTCTGAGCGCATGTGAGGGCTTCGGAATATCGGGAGGGCCAAAGTGAGGAAAAACGAGACACAATGTTGCCATAGCTAAATCTGACAAAAAGCTGAATTTGGCTTTACCATGCAATTTGGCTAGAGCTCCACAATGTAGATATTCTAAATCCCTAAACTATGTGGTGCGTTGATACCTAATGCTTTTCCACCGACATGTTTGTTGCAAAGTTGCTTGATCGTGCATGCTTACACAAGTGGCCTACAGAAAAACATATAGAAGCACGGGCAAACGAGCTTCATTTTGGCAAATTCTAGACAAGCTTTGCGGAATCGGCAGGCCTGATCGGCTAGGCGGCTGCCCCGGGGTGCAGGGATGCTAGGTCCATGTCTATGCTTACACTTCTTAAACTTGTTAGGAATAATAGATGTACACTTCCGTCTGGCCTGTCACGTTATGTCGTGTCAGCACCATGCACCCGCTGCGGATCGACAACGGGACGGTGGTCTACGTGATGATCTCTACCATGCCAAAGCCATGTCACACACTCGTCCCATCGCCTACCGGGACGGACGCCGAATTTAATCGCTAGGATTGGACACCAACGGTGCTCGCCCGGTCAAACTTGCTTCCCCATGGGTATGACCGGAATATTGGTAAACACAATTTAAGCATCGCCTTCCGTCTCCTCAGCACATCACTATGCAAAAATTCCCAACTCATTCCTTCCACCGCCACCGCCACCGCAAGAACCATCGACGCTGCTGCAGGCACCGCCTCCGCCTGGCCAGACCACCGCAACAGATCACTCCACTGCCACGCCCTGTCCCAGCCACTGCTACCGACCCTCGGCCACTGCCGCCGCATTAGCTGCTGCATGGACGCGGAGTACGGCGTGTTCGGCGACGGGAGCGACTTCACTGACGAGTACACCGTCACCGCCCAAGGCACCACCAAGCTGACGGTCGTCTACACAAATGCGTTAGTGGAGGTCACCAAGGTCATCGCAATGTACGAGCGGTGGCTATAGGAGCCGATGGAGAGGTACAAGATCGTCGGCCTTGACCTCGAGTATACCGGAGATAGGAAGAGGACAGCGCTTTTGCAGCTGTCCATGCGCAACCACTGCCTCCTATACCACGTATGTAGGGCCAAATCTGTATGCCAAGAGCTTCGTGAGTTCCTACACAGGAGGGAGATCTACTTCACCAGCGTCGACATCAAGAACGACACTCCGAAGCTAGAGCGGGATCTCCTCGTCCATGTCGTCAATAACGTCGATCTCCAACGTTTGTGGAGGTACCCGGATGGCGGTACGGGGAAAGCCGGCATGGCTAGACTCGCTGCTGACATCATCGACCACGAGTATGCCGCCATGAAAGTCAAGTTCCCGAAGCACCTGCATGAGCGATGGGAGTGGAGGCACCTGGATTACGATGCGATCAAGTACACAGTCAGGGACGCGTGTGTCTTCTATGAGATGCTCAACAGGATCTGGCGGGTGGGTGAGTGTGCTGTTTACCACTCCTAGTTTCGCATTTCATTCCTAGTTTTATCTCGCCTGTATTTTATCTCGAATGTATTTTCTAAGCATTCTGTGTGTAAGAACCAAGCTCGTATGATCCCTATGCTATTAGCTACTTAACCTGTATGAATTACATTCCCCTTTTGTATGCTCAACATTCATTCTTACAAATTCTGTCTATGCCATTTGCATGCGGCAGAATCCAGCACTGACATGCATAAGGTGTGATACAGTCATAAGTCATAACCAAACCCAGATTATAGCGAAGGATACAGTCATAACCATACCCAGATTATGGTTTGACAAAGGTAATACGCAGTAGTTCGTAATTGCTCACATAGTGTACTTCTGAAATAACATGTTTTCATAAACACAACAATCATGCACTAATAGTCTATATCCCAGCCTATTGGAGAAGGCAACCAATCCTAGGATGCCTTCGATCGCTTGCCCCGGCTTGTAGATTCATCTACACTCCGGCATCTGGGACAAACAACCTGCCTTGGTGGTGGTTAAATGATGCGATGCCTGGAACGAGATTTTACAATCTGGCGGTACAGCTCATGGCTAACATACCCGTCAATTGCAGCGTACTTCATATTAGGTTCATAAACTGGCATATCCTGCTAGTAATCGTGCCCTAAACGCCTCCACGAACATCTCGGCAATTTTCCCTTCATGTCAGCATACCACGGGTCGATGAGTTCGGAGGCAAGAGCGGCCATCCCGGTCTTGCCGCCCTTTGTCCCTGGGATCCAGTAAATTTCCTAGATGTCCACTCTGCACTCCTTTGGGATTCTAATGTTGACAGTCGGGCTTTCAAGCAGTTTAGTGTCATTCGTGATGCCAACACTAGTAAATGTTATGTGCTGGTTCACGAGAAAGTCATGAAATAGATCCCTAATGCTTTTGCCCCACCTGCATGAAAATGAATTCAGACAAATAATATAGCAATAACTTTTGCAAACAGACGGTTCAGGAACAAAAAGACAGCAAAGCTGACCAGATCCCGTCAGCTCCTTCTCGCAAAAGGCTGGTATACGAGGACGTGCCCCTTCATGGAGAGTTGCACCACGGCGATCCTACTGTGATCACGGCTATACTCGAGGTCGAGACCTATGAACCTGTTTTCTTCAAACTAGAGCCAAGTCGTGTAATTATTCAGAGTGTTCCTCACTGTCTGAGGGTCAGTGGCGTAGACGACATCGATCTTCTTCCCGCCATGTACTTCTATGTCGAAGTGGACAGTTTCTTGCCTGCCATCGTTTCGGACGTCCGAAGAGTCCATGACTACAAGCAAGAGGGAAATGATACAGAGGAAGAGGGTGATGTGGTGGTGGAGGAAATGGATGAGGCCGTGGAGGAGAAAGACAATGAGGCTGTGGAAGAGGAAATGAGACGGAGAAGTGACAGATTGGAACCGCCCTTACCAATATCTAGAATGGTGCACGACCGTTCGTAGTAGGGTGAAGGTGGAGAAAAAGGGCAGTTTTACACATCGACGCTAGCGCTTCCTAAAATTTGTTCTATGCCACTTGCATACGGTGGAATCGAGGTCTGCCATGCACGATCCAAGTCAAACGTAGGCACGTTTGCGCGTGCCGACCTTCATTCATTGACAGGTGAGCCGCACATTTCTCTCTCTCTTACAATTTATTTTTTCACTTCCTCTAGACGGTTCCGATGCCCACCCTCAATAATTACGCCCCTTCCTTGTCTTCCACGCGAACGAGAACTAGCAACGGTGGCGGTTCCTTGCAGATTCAACTCCCCACTCGAACAACTACCCCCATCCCTGATTCCATTCCCTCTCGAATCCATCTGCCTCCTTATCACGATGCCTCCATTAATCTACCGGATTCCAGACTCCATTTGCCGCTATGGGTAGAGCTTGCGGTAGCAGGAGGCTGAAGCGAAAGGCATGCGACGACGACGCGGATGGCCAGGGCAACCGCCACCGCGAAGATTGGGGATGGCCGAACCTCAGCGCCGCGAACGTGTACAGTATCGCCTCGGGGTTGGACATCATCTCTGTCAGCCGCCTTGCTCGCTGCATCCCTAGCTACCGCTTCATGATGCGGGACATGGACGAATAAACCGTTCGGCACGCCATGCCTTCTTTACCCCGATGACAGCAAATGGCCAAACGACTGCGATGGCCACGTAAGTTCCAGTATCTAGATTATTCGTTCAGTCATATGGTTGATTCATATGTGCTAAACTCTCATCAAAATCCTATGTTCCTTTCGTCGAACGTGTTGTGTGCACGCGTGGTTTGAACAAATCGAACCATTTAAGACTATTCTGTACAGCGGACGCTCTGCTCGTACCTAATATTCTGGTATTTTCGTAGTGACACAGTCTTACTTTAGGTGATAGACGAGTTGTCAATTTCGATTTGCAATGGAATGCCTGCTAGGTGATATTCTGTTTCCTAAAATAAAAACAAACAGATTACACGATTTAAGGCTGTTATGCCCCGAGCTGTTTATGATCATCGTCAGGAGTTTGTTCTAGGGGCTCTGCTACTACTCCATATATTGGGTATCTTCGTAGTGACATAGGCACAATTTAGGCGATATCTGAGGAGACACTTGTATTTATGCGATATTTTGTGTACTTTATCTGAAGGTCCAGTTGTCAAATTGTATTTGCAATGGAATCCATGCTAGGTGATTGTACCAACTGACAACAAACTCTGCAGAATATTCTTGCAAAACTGATGCTGCTGGATAAGTGGTCTGAATCAGTAGTGGTGAATACCAAGGAAGAAGAAGAGACGGAAATGGAAGATGACCAGAACTGGGTGGGTGGCTGGTCCTTTTATCACAGGATGGGAGTACTTGGACTCTAAAAAATACCTACAGATCGGTGAGACTTGCATTGCCATCTTTGGAGGGTGTCGGCATTACTGCATTCAACAACGGGTGGCCGCCGCCCATTTCCGAATTTGCTTACAGGTTCAACATGGCAGAACTTGACATCCTGAAGGTGCAACTCCCACATAGACCGTGCGAGGAGACATGGAAGACCTGGGAGTACGACCTCTTAGCGGTGTTTGACAAGGCAATCACATTCATTAGATGCCCAGAAGACAAGGAATGGACAGTCTTGCGTGACGACTTCCTACCGCCGGAGAAGTATGTCGACGCCGTCTTCACCTACAGCTACTCTTCATACAAACCGCAACACATTTATGCGGTCACTGAACCTAGCGGCGACGTGCGTGTTTGGGAGCCGTCCATTTGGGGTGAGTCATGGTGTCATATAGCATGTAAAATCCCATTCAAAATTCTGCTTACTGACTGTAAGTAACACGCAGGTACCCACGCAGACCCATGCATCATTCCAGCTCTGGTCATCAAAGATGTTGTAGGAGATGCTGAACTTGGGACACGGTGCTGGTTCCTGGCACCTCTCGGGGGAGACACGAAATAGGATGATGAACTCATGTGGATTCATATCAAGGGAGCACTAAATAGCGTTGGTGATACAATAGAACATATGGGGACGCCACTTTCTTCATACCCATCGTTGCGGTGTCATGTTTTCTCAAGGTCTGCATGCCCATCCAAAGACCCAGTAGAGCAAGTCTGGAGCAAAGTCGACAATCTGAAGGGACAATATGTGTTTCTTGGGATCAACTACCCTTTCTTTGTCGGAGCCCCTAGAGCTGTTGAACCTGTAATTGCTCAGGCAGCCCTGGCTCCTGATACTGCTGCTGCTGGTGGTGGTGTTGGTGGTGGTGTAGCTGACGAAGAACTAGCTGCTGCTGCTCCTAGTGAAGTTGATGAAATACTTGGTGATGCTACTGCTGGTGAAGCTGACGAAATACTTGCTAATCCTGCTGCTGGTGAAGTTGACAAAATACTTGCTGAGGTTGCTACTGGTGAAGCTGACGAAATACCTACTGAGGCTGCTGTCGGAGTCCAGGAAGAACATGCTGGCGTTGTTGCTGAGGTGCCGACACTTCCAGTGTTTATAGAAGACTATGTGTTTGGTGCACACTCACGCACCTATCATGTTAACACTCCAGATCCGACCTGGAGCCGAATCCATGTCGGGGGAGGGGGCCTACAATTGGCTCATGAATGGGGTCGTACGATTTGATGGAGAATGCAAGACGGTCAAACGGAGCATTCTGGTTCGTTCCGACGATACCACCAGCTCCAGGGACCTAGTGCACATACTGGCAGATCCGATGAACCATTTGTCTTTATCTTGATCATTAGTTACGCTTATTTGTGTAAAGACTAAGCTGTGCTTATTTGTGTAAGACTAAGTTAGGTCTAACTGCGTAATATTCAGTGAAGCCCAGTTTTTCTTTCCACGCCCATAACAACAGAATTGCAGCATAGAACATACAAAGGTAATGTGCATACTACGCATTTTTGCTCAGGATAACAACCACTTCAAGCAAATGATACATGGTGTACGCATTTGAACACATCACTAGAATGTGCCACCTATAGATGATTGATGACATGGATCTAGCTTTTCTGTGCATATTTGCATTGAATCGCTCATTGATTGTTCACATATTTTTGGCAATGGCTGATGAACTCCACTCTCTTGGTAACTTGCTTCGTCAGCGAGCACTTGTTGATGCAATGCAAAGTACAGAACATGGTTGTCATCGTCATTCCATTTAGGTTCTCTATGTTTCGTCATCACGGGAGCTACTAATTTGAAATGAAAATTAGTTAACAACATATGTGTACATTGTTAGAGTATGGTACGGCCACAATATATACATGTTTTTCTACAATCACAAGAAGAAACTTGATGCACTTTCACCTTGTTGGCGTTGTGCCGAACTAGGTGGATGCGGCTTTGGGGTTCGGAGAGGAAGGCGCCATGGTTGGTGCATGTGCGACCATGGCGACGGCGAGCTCGGATTCTGGAGGAGGCCAATAGGGCCGAGCATGGTCGGCATGGTGACATATCTCACCCAGGAATGAATTCCTGTCCCAGCGCCGTGCCATGGGTGTGGCCATGGTGAGGGCGACCTCCGATTCGGGATGGGGAGGAGAGCAGGGCCGGGCAGGTTCGTCCAAGTCCTAGCTCCGCGCTATGGCCGTGACCACAGATTTCCACCACGGAGGAAGAAGACGTGTAAAGGATGCATGCGCCAATGCTGCAAGCCTACATGGCAGCCACGACGGCAGCGACATAACGGCGAAAGCTGACAGGGGGGGCCCCAACTTGACGGCCGTTAGCCTTATATTTTGTATTGAAACATAAAGTTGAATTTGGCACGCCAACTTTGGGCAACTTTGGGCAGACCCTCTGTGTATTTGGCATGCCAACTTTGGGCAACACAGCTGATTGTAAGGGAACATTGGGTACCGTGTTGCCTGGCCACCCCATCTTTCGGGCCGCAAAATGATATTCTCATGATTGGGATAGCTTGGACGAGACATTGGGGGTCTATTGTTTCTTGTGGCATATCCTACAGACGGGTTGGGGAGATACTTCTGGACATGGTTGGATCCACTTTGGTGCATCATTCTGCGCTTGCGGTTGTCATTGGCTTGGTTGATCTTTCCTTCCATTTGGATGGCAGAGTCGACTAGCTCTTCGAGATCTTCAAAATGGATGTTGACTAACACAGTCTGCATCTCATCATGCAGTCTGTTCAGTATCTTCCTTCTTCTTGGCTTCAGTGTTGATCTCATCAGGTGCATACTAGCGAGGGATAGAAATTTGTCACGGTACTCAACTACCGTCATCCTGCCTTGCTTCATTTCTCTGAACTCATCTCTCATTCTGGTGACTAAACCTTGCGGCACTTGGGTGCGGCTAAACTTGATCTTGAAAGCTTCCCATGTCATCACTTGACCGTGGTTCATGGTACGGGTGTTGTTCCAGCAGGCTCTTGCATCTCCTGCTAGATAGTGGGTGGCAAACAGAACTTTCTCGTTGTCGTCAACTTCCTGCGACTTCCAGGTTGTTCTCCATGGTTTGCAACCAGTCATCAACACTAAGGGATCCTTAGATTTGTTGAAGATAGGGGGATTGGTATTCTGGAAATTCTCAAGCTTGGATCCATGATTATCCTGATTCCCATGGCCTTGATTATTGTGGGCCATCTGAGCTATCTGTTGCAGGGTGGCTAGATTGGCTTGGCGCTCTGCTCTACTAGCTTCATAGTCGAAAACTAGCATCTGCAGAATCTGTAGTATTGGGTCCTGCCATGAGCTACTTCCTCCTTGGTTTCCCACGAGTCATCTGAAGATTGAGATAGATAATGGGGTAAGAGGGAATGTTCTAAGGTTCATGGTTTTGTTTTCACAGATAAAACTTTGTGTTTGAACTCAGGTTTTGCAACTAACGTCATTTGATTCCTTCATTCATTCCAGAACACAATACAACACACCACAACACACAAGGAAAATAGATGGTTTTAAGAACCATTCTGTGAACTAAGATACATTGGGACCGATAAAACTCATTCCTACGATAGTGATAAAGTGCATATACTTATCATCAATGAAGTCGGGGTCATCATCATCGGTGTAGAAATCCATGGCATCATCCTCTAGGTAGTCATTGTCATCACTGAGGTACGAGTGAATATCTCCCTGGATGTCTTCACCTTGTTCCTCTTCTTCCTTTGCTTCAAGCTGGATTTCTTTCTCATGGATGTTCTTCTCGAGGTCAGCCACCTTCTTGCAAGGACGAGCGATGGTGCGATCCTTCTTCTCGTGTTGACGACAAAGTGATTGGCGATCCTTGACGAGCATGGCGAGGGTCTGGTCCTTCTTGGCGCCAATGGCAAGGTTGTGGTTGTTGTAAGCTCAAGCATTGCCCAATTCCTTCTGCCTATCATACAACAGGAAGTCAAGATTCTCCACTTAGCGCTTCATCTCCAGGTGACTTGGCATCTCCAATGGAATTCCCATAGAATCACACCTTGCGTAGTGTGCAAAGCGAGTTCCCTAGATCAAGTTGATCTTTTGCCCACACAGACAGGCAAGAGCTTCATGCATAGCCCTGGCTAATACATCTAGCCATTTGTTCTCTCGCACGGTGAATTGAAACTTCTCAGAAAGGGGTGCTTCCTTCTTGCCTCGAAGATCTACAATTATCAACCATTGTAGATCTCCTCCTAGAAAATCCTTGAGTTGGGCTCCAAATAATTCCAGATGCGGGCGCTCAAGGTACTCTGACAGTGCATCGATATCCCTCTCAAAGATCAGTTGGCCTTCGTTTCCCAACTGGTAGAAGTTGTAATACTGAACTTCCATCTATACGAGTTGAGGATTAGTAAGTTAGTGAGGTGATCAAGTGTGTCAAATTTTATGTAGTAATGTAAGAATTTTTTAAGGAACATGAATTTTTGTGGAAGAATCAAGGATAAAAGTTGGAATAGGTTTTCATAAATACTCACTTCTTTTGCTTTGAAACTAAGTTTTTTGTTCGGACGTCCATTCTAACTAGGGTCTCCTACGGTCAGGATGGCTCTGATACCAACTTGTCAACACCCAGATTTTTAATCCCCAGATGCCTCTTATGCCATACATTGCAATCCTAGGATTACCATTTTTGCGAGACATAACAGATTGGATATCACAGTACATCATCCATTACAAACCATAATAAGGTCTTACACAAATAAAGGATCTCATGATCCAGTCTTAATACAAACAAGTATTGGAATAATAAGCGTAGCGGTGGCTCCATCTTCAGTGTCACAAGCAATGCTGACGATAGGAGATGATCCTAGTTATCATAGCCGTCCTGCTGTCCATCTTCCTGATAGTCCTCCTCATAGTCTAGCCACGGGAATAGCTAGGGACAAATCCATGAGTACTCAATAAGTACTCGCAAACTATCACTAACAAGTAAGGCAGTTCTAGTAGGAATCCTAAGCTCTAAGTTTATTTGCAAAAAGCCATATTTATCTGAATTGAGTTCAGAAGCAAAGAAAGTTAACTAAATGTTATAAATCACTTTAAGTTGGAACCTAGTTTTCATATTCACAACCCTATTGTGGTCAAGTCAAAATCATAGATCACTTCACAAGTCATTTGAAAACATATGACGACGGAATAGTGTTGCCAATCCAACTGTCCACGACCGCGCGACGCGGCTATTCGAATAGTTTGACACTCTGTAGAGGTGGTACACTTTCAACACAAAATTCGATACATCCGTCAGGGGTAACCCTGAATCATCATACTTAGTATGCGGATAATCAATCATAACCTTTCCTTTACACACTCTAGTATAAGCACCTCTCCAATGAGCTTGGCCTCCCAGCCATGGCCATCTGCCATCCTGGGCACTACATAGGTGGACATCAACAAGAGGTAGCCTCAGCTCAAACCTCTTCCGCGAGGGAACCCATACTAATGCATATAAACTTTCGGCTAAGCCTTACCCTATTCAGGTATTGTGGTTGTACAGTAAAATTGGAATGGTATCACATCCGAACCCAACCATCAGTTTTATAAAGGGCTAAGCCTCATGCCTCAACATTTTCATCATCAAATCCATTTGTGTTTCTCAACACTTATCAAAATATCTCAATAGAATGACTCATCATTCCAAGGTTTTCATTATCATTTTCACCAAGTATTCCCATCTAAAGTGATCAAGTTTTATGTTTAGCACTAGCCACTAAGGTTAAGAGTGTTCACTAATGAGGGATGCTAATCTCAATATCATGCCTTAGAATGACATCAAGTATAGGCCTAGTTTTATACTCTTTATGATATCTATACTACTTTCCAAAACCTCACAAAGCATTAACTAAAAGTAAAGTACCTTGTTAAAGTAAAAGAGTAAAGCTTGTAAGTAAAACTTGGGATGGGTATAACTCAAAATGTATAACCAGGCATACCTAATGCATCTTGCTTAGGTCATCTTGTATAATTCTAGCTTGCCAATAATAGCTTGCCTTAGTTGGTGTAGTGATTGAAGTTTTCTTCGTCTTCTTCGGGGTAGAACTCCTCCTCCTCATATCCTTTGTCGGTACTATCATCTATAAAGGAATACGGGGTACACAATCAGCAAACTATACTTAACTAGTCTATTTAGCACACTAAGGTTCACATTTGATGATCTAGCATCATCATAATCATCACAAGCATTAAAGAACTAGTTTCAATTATTTTATTTGAGAAAAGTAGTTTCTACTCATTGAAATTAATTAAGATTTAATATTCTCCAATTAAAATACATGGTGGACACATGTCATCACCACATATTCTAATACATGGGAATGTGATTTAAAGGGTTGATTACTTTTTATAAAGTTTCAGATTATTATTTAATAGATTTAAGGTGACTAGAAATGCCCTAGTAGCATTCTTTTGGTACTAGTCCAAAGTCACTGCATGCAAACTTAAATATTATTACATATTTAGATAGGTATTGTCAAATGGGATTTTTGAGAGTTGGAATCAACTCAAAAGCTATTGTGGCTGATTTTTGAAAAATGTTTGAATGTAGAAAAATCTCTATCTTGTTATTTTTGCTATATGATTATATCTAACTCCAAATGATTTAAATCCAATGGTCTTGGATAGATATTTTAATTACCTTTCTAGCAAAATTTGAATCATGAAATTTGGTTAAGTAAAACTCTCTGAATTGATTTTTCAATCTAGGGACAGAAGCTTGTTTAAACTAAAAGGAAAATCCTTATTTGAATTTTCGGGCTAGCGCGGGAAAACTAAACGGCCCGGCCCAACTGCACAGTCTAGCACAGCGCGCGGCTGACAGAGGGGGTCCACTAGTTAGTGACTTATCTAACGTGAATCAGTATCTTTCAATCTTGGGCGCTACGATCTAATTCTAATCCAACGGCTGAGGGTCGTCGTCGATGATAAACAGCTCCAGTGACAAGCTAAACCTAACGCGGCGCGGTGGGGTGTGTTGTGGCTCACCTGGGCTCCAGCTAAGGTCGGCGATGGGGGCAATCGGCGTGGTAGACGACTGCAGTTCGAGGCGCGGTTGTGGCAAGGCTTGGGGTGGTCGCAATCAACGGCTCCTCTTCTCCTCTGCAGCGGCGAACTCTGGCAAAATTCCGGCAGACTGGTGCTTGCCTTGCTCCGGGGAGAAGTGTGGGTGGTTCTGAGAGAGAGGGGAGTGAGGTAGTGTGGAAATAGAGGCTGGGGGTGGCCTCCTTTTATACTACGGCGAGAGGGGCAAAGCGGCATGGTCAGGCGGTGCTGGCAACATGGCTACGGGCGGCTATCAGCATGGCTGTGGGCGGAGGTTGATGCAGTGCTTCAGGGCGGTTCGCACGGGCTTGATGGCGCGGCAAAGCATGGTCTACATCGGTCAGGAACATGCGGTGCTTTGCATGGCAGAGGTGGTGTTCGATGCGGTGCACGGTGGCTATGGGTCAAGCGGCAGCGAACGGGATGTCTGGGTGGATGCTGGGGTCATGGCAGAGCAGTGCGTGCTGGGTGAGGTCGAGGCGCGCCGTGTGCGAGCTGGTCAGGCGCAGCGCTCTGGCGCGTCCTCGGCATGGCGCAGACGCTCTGGGCACGACTATGCTGGGGTGGTCCACCGCTTGGTTGTTCGCTCTGGGAGTGGACAGGGGGCCGCGGTGTGGTCGCAACTACCTCCTAGACATCATGGGCGAGCTCGGTGCGGTCTACTGTGAGCGGAGCTTGATCGACCGACATGGTGAGGTTCGGGCGGCATGGCACAAGCGCCAACAGTGAAGGGGCGAGGCTTTGATGCTTTGGTTGGTGCTGGGGTGACCAGGGGACAAAGATTGAGCCAAGTGGGGGACAAAACCTTGATCAGCATCACTGATTGTTAGGCATGTTTTACTATGCTCACTAAGTGTTCGACACAGTGGCCGCATGAGATTTAAATTTGAACTTTTGGTCAGATTTGGTGGGTGTGTTGGTCACAAGCTTGGGCATCTGTGGTTGCTAGGGTTTGCCAAGGTGAACTGGTTTGGTTGGTTTTTGAGAAATGGCCATCTATACATGTGAACTTAATTCCATTTCCAAATGTCTCTCATTTGAATTTGAAAATAGTTTTCTGCAAGTTTGTAAGTGGGCTTGGGTTCACTTTTCCTTGGTCTAGCAAGGGGTGAAAAGAAGTAGAAAAGTTTCTGTTAGAAATTCTCTTCTAGGAACACTCAAAGTAGCCTAGTGGTTAACTTTGGTCAAAATGACCATTTGTTTTATTTATTGTTATTTGATTGCTCTTTCTTTAGATTTTGTCTGTAAATGGTCTAGATGATGTGGCATTCACCTTTAAGCCATTTCACAACATTTAGAACAATCAAGCATGACATTTTCAAACAATTCTATGCTAATGCAACACACACATGCATTCATAATCATTTGATTAATAAAAGGTTTTCTTAACCCTAAATTTGGTAATTTGAACTTGATAATCTTGATTAAAGTTTGGGGATGTTACAGGTAGACTGTGGTGGTCCTCCTGGGCATTCTGGATAGGCGCGGGGTGGTCTGCTGCAGCTTGGATGTGGTCGACCGGCGGTGACCAAATATGGGTGGCGCTCCACTAGTGTAGCGGAGAAGAGGAGTGGCTACCTGGGCAGGACTCGGCACTAGGGGTTACAGGGGACTAGAATGGGGGCAAGTGGTCGAGGATCACTGCACAGAACAATGGATTTAGGCAGGAGTTTGATCTGTGTCGGCCAGGTGTTTGTTTAAATGGCTGAAAGAAATTTAAATTTGAATTTTTGGCTCAATTTTGGTGAGTGATCTACACTTATGCTTGGTTATCTATGATTGCTTGGGATTTCCAAGGGGAATTGATTTGATGGGTTTTTCAAAAATGAGGATCTTAACACATACACTTGATTGAAATTTGAATTGTCCATTAAATAGATTTGAAAATAGTTTTGGTGAGTTTGTAAAGTGGTCCTTGGTTCACCTTTACTTGGTGTAGCAAGGGGTGAAAGGAAGTAGAAATGTTTCTGTTAGAAATTTTCTTCTAGGAACACTCAAAGTGGCCTAGTGGTTAACTTTGATGAAAAACCATTTGCTTTATTTATTCTTATTTGATTTCTTTTTCTTTGGATTTTGTTTGTAAATGGTCTAGATGATGTGGCATTCACCTTTAAACTATTTCACAACATTTAGAACAATCAAGCATGGCATATACACACAATTCTATACTAATGCAAACACACGTGCATTCATAATCATTTTATTAATAAAAGTTTTTGTTAACCCTAAATTGGGTGATTAGAACTTGGTAATCTTGATTATAAGATTTGTGATGTTACAATCACCTATTTATCCAATATTTGAAATATTTCAAACTCCAACATTTAAACCAGCGAACTCTCCACTAATTTGGTCCAGCAAGCTTGCACATCACACCAGTCACCCCTCTGGTCGCAACTACTGTAGCATTACTGTAGCAGCTCCCCTCCCCTTGTCCTTTCCACTTGGAGTGGGAGAGAGAGAGGGAGAAAGGCTTGTCCCTTTTAAAAATCTGTAGATACTGTTGCACACTACCTCTCTATCCCTGCTCGACCCAAAGCTAGCTCACACTCCCCCCCCACCCTTGCTGCCCTATCACTGGCCATCACCGCCCCTCCAAACTCCTCCATGCACCAAGCTCACCATGGACCTCTCCCATTCAGTTTATTTGTCCAGAACCTCACCCATCAACTCTTAGCACTCTCATTTCTCCCCCACACCCCACCTACCTCACCCACCCCGGGCTCCATATCCCACCCATAGATCTCCCTCGTTTAGATCCCCTCCAAATCCTCCCTCTATCTCCCCTGCACACCCTCTCTAAGTCCCTGCCTCTACATGTCGCTCTAGGGGGAGAACCTCTTCTTCTCGGTCACTCTCGAGAGAAAGGTCGTGTACTCCCCTCCGAGTCCCCTCCTTCTCTTCTCTCAGATTGCATGTGTTCTCATCGTTTAGATCTAACATCCCCGCTCATTCCTCTGGCCCATGACCGGCCCTGCAGTGGCACCGTCGATCCCCGCCAAGATCCTCTCGGGCAAGCACGCTCGAGCAATATCCTGGCGCCAAACCCCACCTTCCCGCCCTTTGCCGAGACCCGCCCTCGACAGCCGCGTCGCCCCACGGCCTCCTCGTCGCCTCTCTGCCCCTTAGGTAAGCTCCCCTAGCCCTGGGGTTTCCTCTCATCTCTGCTCTGCCGCGCCTAAGGAAGGCGACGGCTTCCAGCCGTCGATCTTCATCTAATTGGACGGCTAGCATAGCAGGCGTGGGTACCCCTTTGCCCTCTAGCCCCACTGACCGCTGGGCCCCGCCCAGCGGGATTCAACCCCACTCCCCTCCCGCCCATGACCTCCTCCCGGGTGGGCCAAATTGGCGCCGAGCGGCCCAGATC
Organism: Avena eriantha; assembly: GCA_910589775.1. NCBI lineage: Eukaryota > Viridiplantae > Streptophyta > Magnoliopsida > Poales > Poaceae > Avena > Avena eriantha. Next base: position 25,745 of record CAJUXJ010000943.1, read on the forward strand.
TGGACAGATACCAGCCCACGACCGTCTATATTATTCAATTTCCCTGACCCAGAAAACTAGTTGTTGGTTTAAATCGTTTTGAAAATGTAAATCAACACAAAATGCCCAGATGTAAATTTTCCTAAATGCAACATGTTTTCCCTAACATGCAGAAGCTTTCGTTGACCCAAATAATATCTAGGTTAACTGCAATAAATCAACTACCTAAACATACCTTTTTTTACCATTAAAATTCTCTAGAAAGTTCTACAACTCCAACTAGAGTAAAACCTTTGGGTACTGAAAGGTATATGTGATACCTTGCTTTCCCCTGGCCCCATCCTAGTTGTTTCGGGTTTGCCCATAACAAAATCCACCCATATCTACATTTAGAAAACTCCCTAGGACAAACCATAGCCTATTTGAGTTTATTCCAACTCTCTCTGATGTGGTACATTAGTACCTATCAAAACATGCGGGCTCACTAATTATTGAGCCACTGATGAATTTTACTGATTTAAACACTTCTGAATAGGGTTTTTCCACTAGATAATTCATCACATAAGCATAGTGACTCCAAATATAGTGATTCGAATTCCTACGGGAAGGTATTCAAAGTACCTAGCTTGTTACATTGGAATCATACCAATTACCTGTAGTTTTAATCTAGTTAAAAGACAAATATACTACATAACTGAATTTGGGAATTTCCCAATGGCATTCTGTTAAATATATTGAAGTGATTCCAACTCTCACGAACCCATTCCATGAAATCCTACCTAACCATCCAAGGAAATGATTTTGGAACTACAGAACTTTTCTGGTGAATTTTTCACCTAAACTACTACGGTTATTTCTACTATAAAATCTATATCTAATTAAAGAAAAGTGATAAATCAGGAAAACACTTTTTTTGGTCTTGTTATTCCAATACCTATCTATAGATATCATTTTTTGTGCATTGATATCATACAGAACCAAGCCCTAGTTCAAAACCTCTTCTGGGTAATATTGACAATTAAATCATAAAGGAATACCCATTAAAGCAATAAAGTATTTGCAAATGCGATGATCTCAATCTATCAAAAACTACTGAAGTAATTAATGTGTTGTATGTCTATTTTATGTATGTTATTGGTGATTGTATGCCTTGTGTTGATTGTGCATTTTGTTTGCTTGCATGTGATCCATAATGACAATAGATGCGATTATATCGGAGACCCGAAGAAGATGGTTATTTTTTGTATGGTTATTATGGTATTCTAAGAAGAAGTTTAGGGACATATAAATTGCCAGATTTCTGATCCCAGGCAAGCCACCTTCTTTCTCATAAGACCTGTCCTACTATTTTACTTATGCATTTTTATCTTCTGTTTTATGAAAACTACACTGTTTTTACTATATGATGTTGTATATCTAGTAGTGGCTTGGCTCCTCCAATACCATTACACCTTTGTGCTGCTAAGTACAACCCCTTGACGACACCTACTTTTCAATAGTATGATAGTTGGTGTATAACACCATACCCCTTTGGAGACCCCGTTTTAGCCGAAGCAAAACTAGAGGATGGGAAGACCCCCGAAAAAGTTTTACAAAATGTTTATGGAAAAACCATGGTGAGGTTTGACCTACCAAAGAAGTTTGAGAAAGAAAAAGGTTTTCATTTTACTAAAGATGCTGAAGAATATGGAGGAAAAAGGTTACAAAAACGCACCCGGTCCTTTGCAGCTTTAGCTATAACACTTAAAACCCGTGCAACCACACTACTCTGGAATGGGACAAGGCTGGACTTGAAGTTTGCTACTCTGGTGTAGGAATTGTCACAAGTACTTATAAGGAACAACTCCCCTTGAATTCCGGAGTTCCTTTACATAAAGGTTCAACTGTTAAACATCACCTGGAGGAAATGCGAACTGCCCTCGGGAGCAGCCGGGCGATACTATTAGCCCTTCATTGAAAGTGCCCCTCCAGTTCTGACTAGGGTGCTCCGTTTGGTCCAGTGGATCTAGATATCCCGGTTTTTAAGGGAACAACTCATAGGGTAGGGCCTATACTAGAGTGGCATCTAGAGAAAATCTTGATCGGTTACTCGACCACGATCGGTGAAGATCATGGCAGGG
>CAJUXJ010000944.1:0-49246 GCA_910589775.1 Avena eriantha
ACAAACAACTGAATGCATCCTAGCTATCGGATGCGATCTAGCTGCCACCGATGTGAGGGAGCCAAAGGTCTTTTCGGACGAATCGTAGATTGCTAGTGCTGGGCCATCGAGATCGCAACATCAGCGCTCCCAGTTCCCACAGACGGGGCCAACTGATGAGGGTTTAACTCATCATTGCCCATTTTTATGGATTTGGGTTTTGCAGAAGAGGAGTGTGATGTCTACGCACTTCTATTTTTGTAGACATTGGGCCTCCAAGTGCAGAGGTTTGTAGAACAGCAGCAAGTTTTCCCTTAAGTGGATCACCTAAGGTTTATCGAACTCAGGGAGGAAGTGGTCAAAGGTATCCCCTCTCAAGCAACCCTGCAATCAAGATACAAGAAGTCTCTTATGTCCCCCACCACCCATACACTTGTCAGGTGTATAGGTGCACTAGTTCGGCGAAGAGATAGTGAAATACAAGTGGTAACGGTGATAGGAAATAGCTTAATGGCGTGGAAAACACTAAAGGCAAACTGAAATAAAGATAGAAGCTAGCAACATGTAACAGATCTAATTGCAAACGGTGTTTAAATTGCTTAGAAACAAGGCCTAGGGATCATACTTTCACTAGTGAACACTCTCATATAAATATATCATCTTCATGATACTACACTGAACTACTCTCCGTTTGAACACTCTAATCGCGATGGTAGGGCTATAACAGCACTCCTCAAAGTAAGTCTTTCCCATCTAGAAAACCCCACACTGTCACCTTGAGCACTAGATGGTTCCAACAAACACCACAATTTCATAAAGACATCCACTCCAAATATAACTCATAACAGTATTTGTAATCTCTAGCCTAAGTGCCACCATGGTGAGCACGCTGTCACTTTCACACACATGGGGAGACCAGAGATCTAATAAAGCACTTGAGTAGCAAGGTAGATCTACTAGATTACAAAGCTCATGACCACAACAAGATCATGCATAGATAGAGATGAACACATAGCTACCGGTAGAACCCTTAGCCTCGAGAGAGAACTACTACTCCCTCCTCATCATGGGAATCACAACGGTGATGGAGATGGTGGTGGAGATCGATGGAGATGGCTCCGGGGGCACTTCCCCGTCCCGGCAGGGTGCCAGAACAGAGACTTTCTGTCCCCTGAATCTCCCCTTCGGTGGCGGCGGTGCTGCGGAACTTTTCGTGGCAGGAGGCTTGACGATTTAGGGTTTACGCATCGGGAGGCTTCTTAAAGGCCAGAGGGCAAGGTCGGTGGAGGCCAGGGCCCCACACCACCTGGTGGCGCGGCCAGGGCCAGCCCGCGCCACCACACATGGTGTGGCTGCCCTGTGGCCCCTCTCTGTCTCGTCTTCTGGCTCCGTGAGTCTTCCGGTAAAATATCGACTTTGGCTTTTGTCCGGTCCAATTCCGAGAATTTTGATTTTCTGACTTTCCTGGAACCAAAAACAATAGAAAACAGGCAACTGGCACTGTGGCATCTTGTTAGTAGGTTAGTCCAAGAAATCATATGAAAAGTACTCCAAAGTGTGGACAAAACATAAGAAAGTAGATAAAACCAAGCATGGAACATCAAAATTATAGATACATTTGCAATGTATCAACATCCCCAAGCTCAACTCCTGCTCATCCTCGAGTAGGTAAGTGATAAAAAGAGAGAATAATTTTTGAGGTGACATGCACCATCATAAACTTGATCAAAGTATTTGTAAAACATTGAAAGCTGGGATCATAGTACTTCAATCATAACATGAAAGACAAAGTTCTAGAAATAAGCAAGAAACTATGATGCAACATGAAAAGGCACAAACAAAAGATTCATGAATAACAATGCTTTGCAAGACGTTTGTTTGTTTCACATAAAGAAAACATGCATAATAGTATTCAGCTTGTCCTCAATAGAGTAGCAAATATAAATGCATAGGACACCTTCAAAGTTCATAAGAGTGACTAGATACATAGTTTAAACATAGCAAATCAAAGTATGCATCATCAACTAGTCTTGGGACAATGCACATAGAACTAAGAATGGCCACTATGCTCTCAAAGTAGGTGCATAAAGGTAGAAGGTGGAGACTCAATTAATGGTGGAAGAAAGGCCTTCATTAGAAGGAAGTAGGGATTCAAGTCTCATAAAGAGCTTCCAAAAATTATGGTACTTATAGCTTTCAGCTCTCATTGCCCCTATCATAAGCATCTTCAAGTGATTAAGGTTAAAGTGAACAAACTATGGTGTACATGCTTGACAAGTTATAAACCGAAATCTCATGCCCCTTACTTACGAAGACCGATCCTCATGCTACTCAACTTTAGTCACGAGTAAGCTCTTGTCATTGTAAGTATATGTGTATCATTAAGAACCGCCAACGGGGTACCCCTTGCACATGATACGGGAGCTTTCCCATAATCAAAATGACAAGGCAAGCAGACAATGAGCATCTCAGCAATCTTTTTATTTGCTATTTGCATAGGTTTTTATTGAGGATGCTTCATAGAGTGCTCATTATGGTGATGCTGCAAGTTTCCACCATGATTAGGCATGGCTTAGGCTAGCGGCCTAGGCGTTTCTCTAACACACAGACAACTCCATGATCTTACAAGTTCCATTTTTATTTCACACCGCCGGGATCCGTAAGCAAAGAACATGATATCAACGGGGTACAAAGTACAAGTGCAATGTTGAAAGCGTTCGCCATGAAACATGGTTCTGCTAATTTCAACTTATAAAGTGCAAGCATATACGCAACAAAGAAGGACCCAATGGTTCAAGTTTATTAAGGGCAATAAAAGTAAAGTGTGCCATCAAGTTTGTGAGAGCTTAATCACTAGCTTTCTCATAATAAGTTTAATTTGGAAGGTAAACAAAAGCATGAATATACTTAGATAGCATAAGCTAGTAGGTAGGTATGGTGGACTCTTTGGAATAACTTGGTTTAAGGAGTTAGATGCATGAGTGGAACTCATACTTGGTTGTGGAGGCTACCAAAAGATTGGGAGCGACAAACTAAGAGAGCAATAATGGCCATAATCATGCATAGCGACAAAACATCATTGATCAAAGCATAAAGTGATACTACAAGTTGAAAACTAAAGGATAATAAAGGCTATGGTGACTTGATATAGTCATAACATAGTGTGTGCATGTGCCAAGTCAATCCAAATAAAGCATCAAAGGAGAATACCACTATACTATGATTTAATATGCTAAAACAATGCATGATTCATCCAAGGCACATTAAGCAATCTCAATTGTTTATAACAAGTCATGCTACAGCAAAGAATACTAAGAATAAAGCCAAAACCAATATCAAGCATGGCATGAAAAAGCATAGGCCACAGTCAAAACAGGCTCTTTTTACCACATAAGCATGAACTTCCTACTCTTTTCCAACCAACCAAACTATTTGAAAACCAATGTATGAAAGAGGGGGTCCAACCAATTTATTCAGAAACTAAGCAAACCAAAGCAAATGAAAAACCAAAAATAAAACGAAAAAGAAGACGCTCCAAGAACAACACAACTATGCATGAAACAATAAAAATGAAGCATTTGAAAGAAACCTGGGATTTTTATTGATGAAGAAGGGGATGCCTTGGGCATCCCCAAGCTTTGATGCTTGTACTTCTTGGCTATTTCTTGGGGTGACACGCGTGGCATCCCCAAGCTTGAGCTTTAGTCCATCTTCATCTCATTACTCATTCCTTCCATACACCTGAAATTTTCCTTCATACAAAACTTCACACAATCTCATTAGCAACATTGGTGCACTTAAGATAAATAAGTCTCAAGGTTCAGTTCTAACACCAAATAAACTTCCATTAGAACACTAGATACTGCAGCACTTCTCTCAAAATCTCAATTCCTCAAAAGAACTCAAGAAGGAACCAACAAGAAGCAAATGCAGAAAATGGCAGAAATCTGTCAAAACAGACCAGTAGGTAAAGCCGAATTTTTTCGAAGATCTTATGTTGCTCAAATAAAAAAGTGTTGAACTAACGAAAGTTAGATAAAAACCTGGGGCAGAAGCACAAAAATTCACGCATCAAAATAAAGTACAGAGATTTTACACGAATTTTACGGTGAAACCCAGAAATCTGTTTCGGGACAGCAACTTTCCCAATCATTACTTCTCTCTCATTAGAGGTTACTCTTGGCACAAAAAGCAAATAAAAAGGATAAGGAGAGGTTATTACAGAGGTAATAACTTCCAAGACTCATCTAAAACTTTTGGGTTATCTCCCAATAAGTACTTTTCTTTAACGCCTTTAAGCTAGGCATGATAGTTTGAGAAGATGCTCACATACGAAATATAAATTGAAGTAAAAGAGAGCATCAAGAAGCAAATTCAAAGCACATTTAAGTCTAACCCACTTCCTATGCATAGGAATCTTGTAAAGAAACAAGTAATGAAAGCACAAAGCAACAAGCATAGGAAAGCAAAACAAGTGCAACTTCAAAATTTTCAACATAAAGAGGGGACACTTAATATTATTGAGATGCATAAAACCATGTTTCCCTCTCTCATAATAACTTTCAGTAGTATCATGATAAAATTAACAATATAACTATCGCATAAAACATTCTTATCATGAGCCACATCCATATAATAATTATTACTCTCCACATAAGCATAGTCATTCTTATTAATTGTAGTGGGAGCAAATTCAACAAAATAGCTATCATTATTATTTTCATCACCATAATCATCAAATATGGGAGGCATATTGTAATCATAATTAATTTTGTCCTCAATAGTAGGTGGACTGAAAATATCATATTCATCATTGTAATCATCATATATTGGAGATATAGTATCAACAAAGCAAATTTTCTCCTCCATGCTTGGGGGACTAAAAATATCATGCTCATCAAAACTAGCTTCCCCAAGCTTAGAATTTTCCATAGCATTAGCAATAGTGGTGTCCAAGAATTCATACTAACAACATTGCTATTAGCATGCAAATAATTTTCCATAGGTTTTTTAATTTTCTCTTCAAACACTTCATGTCTTAACTCAAGATAAATACTATAAAGCTCTTTAATTTTGTTGTTGTTTTCCATTAAGCCTAACTAGTGAAAACAAGAAACAAAAAGACAAAATTGCAGAATCTAAAGGAAATAACTTCGAGCACTCACACCGGAAAATAGGCGTTTGCCGTGGGAGGTTCTTCTTCTTTAATCCTCCGGTGTGAATACCTTTTACCTTTCCTCCCCGGCAACGGCGCCAGAAAATAGCTTGATGTCTACGCACTTCTATTCTTGTAGACAGTTGTTGGGCCTCCAGTGTAGAGGTTTGTAGAACAGCAGCAAGTTTTCCCTTAAATGGATCACCCAAGCTTTATCGAACTCAGGGAGGAAGTGGTCAAAGGTATCCCCTCTCAAGCAACCCTGCAATCAGGATACAAGAAGTCTCTTGTGTCCCCAACACACCCAATACACTTGTCAGGTGTATAGGTGCACTAGTTCGGCGAAGAGATAGTGAAATACAAGTGGTAACGGTGATAGAAAATAGCTTAATGGCGTGGAAAAGACTAAAGGAAAACTGAAATAAAGATAGAAGCAAGCAAACATGTAACAGAACTAATTGCAAACGGTGTTTCAATGCTTAGAAACAAGGCCTAGGGATCATACTTTCACTAGTGAACACTCTCATATAAATATATCATCTTCATGATACTACGCTGAACTACTCTCCGGTTGAGCACTCTAATCGATGGTAGGGCTATAACAGCACTCCTCAAAGTAAGTCTTTCCCATCTAGAAAACCCCACACTGTCACCTTGAGCACTAGATGGTTCCAACAAACACCACAATTTCCTAAAGACATCCAACTCCAAATATAACTCATAACAAGTATTTGTAATCTCTAGCCTAAGTGCCACCATGGTGAGCACGCTGTCACTTTCACACACATGGGGAGAGCAGAGATCTAATAAAGCACTTGAGTAGCAAGGTAGATCTACTAGATTACAAAGCTCATGACCACAACAAGATCATGCATAGATAGAGAGATGAACACATAGCTACCGGTAGAACCCTTAGCCTCGAGAGAGAACTACTCCATCCTCATCATGGGAATCGACAACGGTGATGCAGATGGTGGTGGAGATCGATGGAGATGGCTCCGGGGGCACTTCCCCATCCTGGTAGGGTGCCAGAACAGAGACTTTCTGTCCCCCGAATCTCCCCTTCGGTGGCGGCGGTGCTGCGGAACTTTTTGTGGCAGGAGGCTTGACGATTTAGGGTTTCGCATCGGGAGGCTTCTTAAAGGCCAGAGGGCAAGGTCGGTGGAGGCCAGGGGGACCCACACCACCTGGTAGCGCGGCCAGGGCCAGCCCGCGCCACCACATGGTGTGGCCGCCCTGTGGCCCCTCTCCGTCTCGTCTTCTGGCTCCGTGAGTCTTCCGGTAAAATATCGACTTTGGCTTTTGTCCGGTCCAATTCCGGGAATATTGATTTTTGACTTTCCTGGAACCAAAAACAGTAGAAAACAGGCAACTGGCACTGTGGCATCTTGTTAATAAGTTAGTCCAAGAAATCATATGAAAAGTACTCCAAAGTGTGGACAAAACATAAGAAAGTAGATAAAACCAAGCATGGAACATCAAAAATTATAGATACATTTGCAATGTATCAGAGTGCGCTGGAGATCTCGATCAGCTAACAGACAAGCAACGCGGGAAACGATGTTTACCCAGGTTCAGGTCCTCGGAAGGAAACCCTACTCCTGCTTGTATGCTCTTGATTGATGATGATCCGAAGGATTACAAGGTCGCCGATGGTAGTGGATGCGCAGATTGGATTTGGCGGGTGTATGCTATGGGTGTTGTCTAGATCTATTGTGGGATAGGACATCGTAGATCTATCTATTGGATATTGTGGGAGTCGCCCTCCTTGTTGGACCTCCTAGCCTTTATACATGGGGAGGCTAGGTGTCAGGTACCAATACGAGTAGGTTACAAGTTAGATTCGAACTCTAGTCTTGAGGTTTCTTGTCTTGCGTGTTTGGGTGTCCTTGTCCATCTGGGCTTCATACCACTCGAACCGTCATGGGCGTCATGTGCCTTGATATATCTTTGAGTGGGCCTTCCGTTGGCCGCACCAGGTAGGCCAATAGTAGGTGTCCGTAGGGCATATCTATGTCAGGATTTGTATTTCTAGTGAATGGTGGGGCGGTAAGCTGGAAGAACAAGAAGCAGTCGGTGGTGGCGCATTCTTCAATGGAGTCTGAATACATTGCTGCAGCTGATGCAGCGAATGAAGCTGCTTGGCTAAGGAATTTCACCATCGAACTAGGAGTCATTCCAAGTGCGCAAGACTCAGTGCCAATCTATTGTGACAACACAGGCGCTATTGCAAATGCAAAGGAACCAAGGACTCATTCCATGGCCAAACATATCAAGCTTCGGTTTCACGTCATCCGGTAGAATTTTGACGAAGGTGAAACCAAGATTTGCAAAGTACACACGAATCTGAATGTGGCAGATCCTCTGACTAAAGCTCTCCTGCAAGCCAAGCACAAAAAACACCGATATGCCATTGGTGTTAGGTTCCTGCCTATTGTAAATTAGATTTATGTGTACTCTAGTGCAGTGGGAGGCTAAAGAAGATATGCCCTAGAGGCAAATAATAAAGTGTATTATTTGATATATCTCTTATATATTCATAATATGTTTCATACTATGCTATAACTGTATTAATACGAAACGTTAATACATGTGTGGTATGTAAACAAATTGTATCTCTAGTTATCTCTAGCAAACTAGTTCAGTGGTCATGAGGATGATATGGGTTTCAAGAACATGGGTATTTATGCTAATTGATAATGAGGTCATGTCATTGGTTGAATGATGTGATAGACAAACATACGACAATTATATCTTAATGAGATCTAGTTACAAAGTTCACCATTGATGATAAACATAGAAAACCTCGCAACCTAATCCTTAGACTGTGAGATAATGCAAATCGCCATTTTGGAAGAAGTTTTGATGGTATCAAGCATCATCTCGTGACAGGATGATCAAAAAGGTGCTACTCAGGTTTTCCAAAGGGACGCGTAGAGGAGTACATATCAAGACCAGGATTTGTCAATCCATGTACCAGATAGATACATGTGGCCATCTCGGTGACGTTGCATTAACGAATCTTGCAAGTGTGTGACTTGGTCATGGAATGCAACGACGTGGGAACGAGTAAACAAGTTCATCGGCAACGAGACCGAGCTAAGGTATAGATATACCGAAGATCAAGTCTTAGATGAACTAGGTATCAAATGACAAAGGGAATGGGAAACAACGTTTACGGTTCGAGCGATAAGATTCATGAAACGCACGAGGGTCAACATGGCCATCCGGTTCCCTCTGATGATCATTGAATGAGAGAGGTCTGAATCATGTACAGAGTGTTTCTAAACCGAAGGATGTCACACTTAAGGGTGGGGATGCTTAGGGTAGATGCGGTACCATAGAAGAAATTGAGAGAGAAACCGGAATAGTTTCGGGTAACATCTGATGTAGATCGGAGGGGGTCTGGAAGGTGTTCCGGAGTGAAGAAATATAATAATATATGTGTTTCATGTTAATTGGAGAACTAATATTAAAATACGTAATTTTATTTTATTTTTAAAGGCAACCCATTCCTATTGGGCCTCACACGGAGGGGAGGCCCAAAGGGGCAAGGCACCTAGGGAGGAGGGCTAGTCGGCCAAGGCTTGGTGGGCCACCCAAGTGGGGCCCACCTAGGGCCAGCGGTTTCCCCTTGGTGGCCGGCAAGTGTGGGCATTAGTCCCACATCGCCGTCCCCTTGGGGGTGCACCCTCCCCTCTCATTATATATAGGAGTCACCCTCTCCCCTTTGGAATCATCCCATTCTCCTATTCTCTCTCTCACACTTCCATCGAGGACTTCCCCGTAATATTGGAGAGGACCTCTCGGATTGTGAGTTCTCCACTTTCACACGAGTCACACGACCATCGTGTGATCTTTGATCCGCCATCTTCTTCTTCTGCTACTCGGCTGGATCGGATCCCGGGAGACATCGCCTACACCGAACGTGTGTAGTACTTCGGAGACACCACACTTGGGGTGTTTGGATCTGCTCGGCTTCATCAACATACGCCTTCCCGCGTAAGGCGTGCCTCGGTCTTCAAGGGTATGAATACTGTCTCTCTCTTTTTGTTACTTATGTCTGCATAGTATAGATCCTGGTATTAGTGTTCGCATAGTTAGAAAATATTCTTTTCTGCTACGAAACCCTATAGTCTCCTCACTAACTTCTTGGTCAGAACCCAATAGCCCTATTGGGAGGGCCGATAGGGCTATTGGGGCACCGATGGAGATGCCATTAGATTGGATAGTGGATTTTTGTTTTAATAAATATGCAACTAGTTTAGTGAGCAAGGGAATATCATGAATAATTAAATATACCATTATTTAGCCAATATGTTTAAAGGAAGTTACTTTTAATGACTATTCTAATAATCAGTCCGGCGCATGGCATTAAGCATGCGACACTATAGCGATGGAGGGGCCAACATGCATGCAAGGAATCTTTCACGTAATTTGGAATTCAAAAGTAATTATCTCTGTCGCATCCGTGGATCCGGGGCCTCCCGGAGCCGACGGGAGGGCCGTGACCCCTGCGTAGTGCCCTCACGGGAACTAGGTCGGGGCATCCCCTCAGGCTCCGGACCGAGTGTTCCGCGGAGGGATGATACCGGGAGCCTCAAACATCTGCCCGAGAAGAGCATCCCGAGTTTGGTGTTCGAGGTCGGGTACATATGGCTACCTTGGAGAAGGAAAGACATATGGCTGATGATGCTTGATCAAGGGGACAGACTTCCCTCTAGCCATGCTCCGTCTGGCCCACCATGGACAAACACAACACCAATGCATCACGTTGCAACCATCCAGGGCGACCAACTCATGGGGCCCTGGCAGGGACCTTTCTCCGGGTGGCTGAGACCAGGGGCTGTGCACCCGGGAAGCCAGCCCGCGGCAAGATCCAGACTGGACAGGCGCCAGTGTCAGACTGGACGGTGCAGACAATGAGAGACACGTGGTATGGTGGCAGGAGCGCACAACCATGTTGAGGGCATGCACTCTGTGCCCACCGCGTGGTGATCGACCCTTGTGGTGTCCCCTTGCCTTTATAAAAGGAGGCCCAACTCAGTCGAGAGGGAGAGGATTCTCGAGCTACAACCTTTCTGGGGAAGGTACCGTTGTAATTGTGATTATCCACTAGATAGCCGATAGTAGCAGGACGTAGGGATCTACACGTCACGGACCTGAACCTGGGTAAAAACATGTGTCTCTTTGTGCGTGTGTTTGTCTTGATCGCCGATTGAGATCACCGCATGTTGCGCCCCTGGCCGAACTAACAAAGGGGATCTCCTATCCCCGGTGTCAAAAATTAAGACACGATGATCTCTTAAACCGTTAATTCGATTGATGATTCATCGCTAGATTTGTCTCGATGAGTACTTAAAACAAGATCACATCTTATTATGCTTTGAATTTTTTTGTTTTCAGTTGTTAGTTTATAATAATGTAGCTACTAGGTTACTAGTTAATAGTTATCATATAATTTTTATATGTGTTCTTTTTATAGAAATGACTTACATATCACAGAGTGAGTATTCAATCCACTCTATATTTTGTTTAAAATCCTGATAATTTTAACCTAGTAACCACCTTGACTATATTTGGTGATCAAGTGACTATAATCTGATAACTAGCATTGGAACAAACTTATCAAAATATATCAACATGGAATTTTGTTTGAAAAATCCCGTGGCAATAAATCCAATAACAAAAACGGATCTGAAATTTCGACTTACAGTTTAAAAGATAAAACATTTTAAAGCTTGAAAAGCAAAAAAAAACCTCTTGCCTGGGTGAATGCATGGATAACTCAGTTAGCGTATTGTAGTTCAAAAAATTGATAATTTTAACCTGATAATCAATTTGACTATACCTGGTTAAAGCGACAAGCCATTCTCAATTTTGAAAAGAAAAAAAAATCCACGTAATCTGCAAGTATTCATGATTGAGTTACCATATTTTTTCCACGCCTAGGGGAAAACACATGCCCTTATTAGCACGGTCATACTTTTGAACACATAAAGATCAACTTCACTATGGACTGTTATTGTTTTTAAATACCTACTCTCTCCTTTCAGAAATATAAGACATTTAGTTTTGTTAATTGAATGTATCTAGACGCATTTAGTGTATAGGTTAAGTCCGAACTTCTGCGGACTTATACACTAAAAGACGTTTAGATACATTCAATTCACAAAGCTAAAACTTCTTATATTTCTCGACGGAAGGGGATTTTTTTAGCCGATTTTATAGTGTGTTTATTTTTTATGATCTTAACTTCTGGAATTGTTTGTGGTACCGTTGACCGTGTTTTTTTTTGCATGTGTGGACTATGGTATATTTGCATCATGTAAAATTCTATTTAAAAAATGTTTCCCATCATTGTGAAATACATACATGATACCTACATGTAGACTGTTGACTGAAGTACATGATACAACTCCAAATTTGTGCGGTTTGGTGATTTACCGTTGCAGAAGCTTAGTTAGAGCACCTGGAATAGATGTCCTAAAATCGGCATCGATTTTTAGTTTTTGGGCACCATTTTCCTAGTTTTATAGAACGAAATCCGTTGCAGCCATTTCATAGGATCAATAGGGCACTAGTGAGATTTGAGATGCCATAAAATAGGGCACAACTAGCACAAACTTCGAACAACATTCAAACATACTTCAAACATAAACTTTGAAATTTCGATAACTGATTATCATCGACACTACTCTAATTCATCGGCACTACTCTAATCATCATCAATGATATTACTAATAAACATGTCCAACCATGTGTCGACGTTGTCATCCACCTTGACCGTCGAGGGACCGACCTCATCTAGCAGTAGCAGTGCCACCATATGGGTCTTCCTCTTCTTCGTCTCAGCCCTCTCAACGTCCCTCTGAGCGTAGAAATTCAACTCCGCTTGGACATGTACATTCTTGTACCTCGCCATGGCCTTCTCATCGGCCTCGGCGACGGTAAGCTACCGTATTGCCCGATGGTGTCGCTTCTCCTCCTCTTGCAACACAAGGCGAACCTCTGGAGCTAGCATCTACGCCTCTGTCTGGCTTTCAATCTTCGGGAACTTCATGTATTGCCATGGACGGCCAAACCTCCACATCAAGACATGGCTCCTCCGTCAGGGATGCCGCATCCTCTGCTGTCACAGCCTTTGCAGCAGGTGCAGGTGCCAATGCAGGCGGACTAGCCATACCCCTGGCCGCATCCCGCATGAATCGACAATGGCGACAACGATAATTACGACCATGTTCGCGCAACAGCGGCATGGACTATGACGCGCAAACCCTAGCCGCCAGTATTTTTAGGTTTGTTTAGGTTTAAATTCTGTTCGAACTTCACAAAAAACCCTAAATTGAATGAAAATTATTTTCAAATATTTTTAGGATTGATCGCTGGGGACATCGTGAGAACGCGCCCAATAGTGTAGGCAGTTTAGGCCGGTGTCCCCAAATGGTTTGCCGACGCAGTTGTCTGACCCCCTTTGTGGGCTACGGGTGGAGGTGCTAGGCACGAGTTAGAGATGCTCTTGGTGGGTTTGATTTTATTGGGGGCACTCATTTTTTTTGTGGGTTGTGCACTTTGGTTGATGTCCTTGGACCTTGGTGGATTCATTGATTTACACTGTAGACATGTCCACGCCATACCTACACGCGGAGCCTGCTGACGAACGCAAACTGAATATACGGCGACCGGTGACCGACGAACACGATTCTGCACACACACCATTTAGCATGCCACTCGAGTTCCCCAGTACGGCGTCCGAGGCGGTCTGATTTTGACTCGTACGGGATGGACGTCAGATTGGTACATGATTTGGGAGGACGATGGCTCCTAGCCGTGATCCCATTAAAAAAATTAAATATTTGAAAATTCATGCAAATACGAAAATATTCTTGATTTCACGACATGTTTGTACAAAACTTGAAAAAAATATAATCTAGTGACGGCCTCGGCCACGCCCGTCCAGTTCAAGGCGACGGTACATCACCGGCGCGTAGTCATCGTCGTCGTCATTTGGCTCCTGCTTTGGCGGCGGCATGGTGCTGCAGCCCTGTCCCGGATCACCACCACTGCTGCTCTAGCCCGAGCAGCCGACCCTGTCATCGTTGCCCTCTAGGTCGATGAACAGACCGAGGCAGCGTGCGCGCTCGACCTGTTCGTGTAGGTACTCCGCCACGGACCAAGTCTCAACGAATGCGTCCGTCGATGGCAGCACGGCCTTGAAGAAAACTCCCCTGTGTCCTCCTCGATCTTAAGTTGGAGGGCGGTCGCCTTGTACTCCGGCGGCGGCGGCCACTCCTTCTTCACCTGTCGCTGGGGCCTGGCGAGGCGCACGCGACCACGGGGAGGCGAAGGCACTCGGTGGCCCCTGATGACGACGTCGCCCGGGTGCCTGCGATGCTGTGTCGGCGGGCTCTCGTGGTACTCCTCCTTCACTAGGGCGTGGGCCGTGGAGAAGCGCGGCAACGGAGATGACGTGGGGTAGGGGAGAAGCACGGAAACAAAGACCTCGACGAGGAAGACGTCGAGGAGGAGCGGGTGGCCTGTCGGCACAGCTCCTACTGCTGCCCCGGATAGCGTGGTTGTGGCTATGATGGAGGAATCATCAGCGGTAGGTTGTTGCTGGCGGTGATGTAGTACAGGACCTTGGCGAGCGTCTTGCCTAGGGAGCTCCACCACTGAATCCGTCCTTGGAGGTTGTTGTCGTCCGGTGGGGGCTATCGTAGGCTTCGAGGCGGGAGAATATCATTTTGCGGCCCGAAAGTTGGGGTGGCCAGGCAACGCGGTACCCGAGTTCCCTGATATCATCCACGATGACTATAGTTGGCGTGCCAAATACTCAGATGGTCCTTTTCGGTACGAATTCAACTTTACGTTTCAATACAAAAAATCAGGCTAACGGCCATCAAGTTGGCTTCCCCTGTTAGCTTTCGCCGTTATGTTGCTGCCGTCGTCGCTGCCATGTAGGCTGCCATGTAGGCTTGCAGCGTTGGCGCATGCATCCTTTACGCGTCTGCTTCTTCCCCCGGGGCGGCAATCTGTGGTCGCGGCCATGGCACGGAGCTAGGACTTGGACAAACCTGCTCGGCACGTTCTCCTCCCCATCCCGAATCGGAGCTCGCCCTCACCATGACCGCACCATTGGCACGGCGCGGGGACGGGAATTCATTCCCGGGTGAGATCTGTCACCATGCCGACCATGCTCGGTCCTGTTGGTCTCCTCCAGAATCCGAGCTCGCCGTCGTCGTGGTCGCACACGCACCAGCCATGGCGCCTTCCTCTCCGAACCCCAAAGCCACATCCACCCAATTCGGCACAACGCCAACAAGGTGAAAATGCATCAAGTTTTCTTCTTGTGATTGTAGAAAAACATGTATGTACTGTAGCCGTAGTATACTCTAACAATGTACAAATATATTGTTTACTAGATTTTCATTTGAAATTAGTAGCTCGTGATGACGAAACATAGAGAACCTAAATGGAATGACGATGACGACCATGTTCTGTACTTTGCATTGCATCAACAAGTGCTCGCTGACGAAGCAAGTTACCAAGAGAGTGGAGTTCATTAGCCATTGCCAAAAAATATGTGAACAAATCAATGAGCGATTCAATACAAATAAGCACAGAAAAACTAGATCCATGTCATCAATCATCAATAGGTGGCACATTCTAGTGATGCGTTCAAATGCGTACACGATGTATCATTTGCTTGAAGCGTCGGAACGAACCAGAATGCTGCATTTGGCCGTCTTTCATTCTCCTTCAAATAGTACGACCCCACTGATGAGCCAATTGTAGGACCCCTCCCCCCGACGTCGATTCGGCTCCAGGTCGGATCTGGAGTGTCAACATGATAGGCGCGTGAGTGTGCAGCAAACACATAGTCTGCTATCAACACTGGAAGTGCTGACACCTCAGCAACAACACCAGCCTGTTCTTCCTGGACTCCGGCAGCAGCCTCAACAGGTATTTCGTCAGCTTCACCAGCAGCAGCATTAGCAAGTATTTTGTCAGCTTCACCAGCAGCAGCATGACCAAGTATTTCGTCAGCTTCACCAGGAGCACCAGCAGCTAGTTCTTCGTCAGCTCCACCACCACCAACACCACCACCACCACCAGCAGCAGCAGCATCAGGGGCCAGGGCTGCCTGAGCAATTACAGGTTCAACATCTCCAGGGGCTCCGACAAAGAAAGGGTAGTTGATCCCAAGAAACACAGATTGTCCCTTCAGATTGTTGACTCTGCTCCAGACTTGCTCTACTGGGTCTTCGGATGGGCATGCGGACCTCGACAAAACATGACACCGTGGCGATGGGTATGAAGAAAGTTGTGTCCCCATATGTTCTATTGTATCACCAACGCTGTTTAGTGCTCCCCTGATATGAATCCACAAGAGTTCATCATCATGTTCTGTGTTGTCTCCGAGAGGTGCCAGGAACCAGCGCCGTGTCCCAAGTTCAGCATCTGCTACTGCATCTTCGATGACCGGAGCTGGAATGATGCGCGGGGCTGCGTGGGTACCTGCGTGTTACTAACAGTCAGTAAGCAGAATTTTGAATGGGATTTTACATGCTATATGACACCATGACTCACCCCAAATGGACGGCTCCCAAACACGCACGTCGCCGCTAGGTTCAGTGACCGCATAAATGCGTTGCGGTCTGTACGAAGAGTAGCCGTAGGTGAAGACGACGTCGACATACTTCTCCGGCCGCAGGAAGTCATCGCGCAAGACTGTCCATTCCTTGTCTTCTAGGCATCTAATGAATGTGATTGCCTTGTCGAACACCGCTAAGAGGCCGTACTCCCAGTTCTTCCACGCCCCCTCCCGCGGTCTATGTGGGAGCTGTAACTTCACGAGCTCAAGTTCTGCCATGTTGAACCTGTAAGCGAATTCGGAAATGGGCGGCGGTCACCCGTTGTTGAATGCAGTAATGCCGACACCCTTCAAAGATGGCACTGCAAGTCTCTTCGATCTGTAGCAATTTTTTAGAGTCCAAGTACTCCCATCCTGGGATAAAAGGACCAGCCACTCGCCATTGCCACCCACCCAGTTCTGGTCATCTCCCATTTTCGTCTCTTCTTCTTCCTTGATATTCACCACTACTGATTCCGACCACTTATCTAGCAGCATCAGTTTTGCATGAATATTCTGCAGAGTTTGTTGTCATTTGGTACAATCACCTAGCATGGACTCCATTACAAATACAATTTGACAACTAGACCTTTAGATTAAAGTACACAAACTATCGCCTAAATACGAGTGTCTCCTCAGATATCGCCTAAATTGTGCCTGTGTCACTACAAAGATACTCAATATAAGGAGTAGGAGCAGAGCCTGATGTCTATGCACTTCTATTCTTGTAGACAGTTGTTGGGCCTCCAAGTGCAGAGGTTTGTAGAACAGCAGCAAGTTTTCCCTTAAGTGGATCACCCAAGGTTTATCGAACTCAGCGAGGAAGTGGTCAAAGGTATTCCCTCTCAAGCAACCCTGCAATCAAGATACAAGAAGTCTCTTGTATCCCCAACACACCTAATACACTTGACAGGTGTATAGGTGCACTAGTTCGGCGAAGAGATAGTGAAATACAAGTGGTATGGATATAAGACAACGGTGCGAGAAAATAGATTAATGGTGTGGAAAAGACTAAAGGCAAACTGAAATAAAGATGGAAACAAGCAAACATACAATAGATCTAATAGCAAACGGTGTTTCAGTGCTTAGAAACAAGGCCTAGGGATCATACTTTCACTAGTGAACACTCTCATATAAATATATCATCTTCATGATACTACGCTGAACTACTCTCCGGTTGGACACTCTAATCGTTGATAGGGCTATAACAACACTCCTCAAAGTAAGTCTTTCCCATCTAGAAAACCCCACACTGTCACCTTGAGCACTAGATGGTTCCAACAAACACCACAATTTCATAAAGACATCCAACTCCAAATATAACTCATAACAAGTATTTGTAATCTCTAGCCTAAGTGCCACCATGGTGAGCACGCTGTCACTTTCACACACATGGGGAGAGCAGAGATTCATTAAAGCACTTGAGTAGCAAGGTAGATCTATAGATTACAAGCTCATGATCTCAATAAGATCATGCATAGATAGAGAGATGAACACATAGCTACGGTAGAACCTTTAGCCTCGAGAGAGAAGTACTCCCTCCTCATCATGGGAATCAACAACGGTGATGGAGATGGCGGTGGAGATCGATGGAGATGGCTACGGGGGCACTTGTCCGTCTCGGCAGGGTGACGGAACAGAGACTTTCTGTCCCCCAAATCTCCCATTCGGTGGCGGCGGCGCTGCGGAACTTTTCGTGGCTGGAGGCTTGATGTTTTAGGGTTTTGGTATCGGGAGGCTCTTATAGGCGAGAGGGGAGACCGAGGGGGTGCCAGGGGGCCCCACACCACCTGGTGGCGCGGGTAAGGCTAGCCCGCGCCTGGGGGGGTGTGGCCAGGCCCTGGCCCTCCTCATTCTCGTATTCTGGCTCCGTGAGTCTTCCGGTAAAATAGGAACTTTGGCTTTTGTCCCGTCCAATTCCGAGAATATTGATTTTCTGACTTCCTGGAACCAAAAACAGCAGAAAACAGGCAACTGGCATTGTGGCATCTTGTTAATAGGTTAGTCCAAGAAATCATATGAAATGTACTCCAAAGTTGGAACAAAACACAAGAAAGTGGATAAAACCAAGCATGGAACATCAAAAATTATAGATACCTTTGCAATGTATCAACATCCCCAATCTTAACTCCTGCTCGTCCTCGAGTAGGTAAGTGATAAAAAGAAAGAATAATTTTTGAGGTGACATGCACCATCATAAACTTGATCAAAGTATTTGTAAAACAATTAAAGCTGGGATCATAATACTTCAACATAGCATGGAAGATATAGTTCTAACAATAAGACATAGCAACAATGTTGTAACATGAAAATGCACAAACAAAAGATTTATGAATAACAATGCTTTGCAAGACGTTTGTTTGTTTCACATAAAGAAAACATGGCATAATATTATTCAACTTGTCCCTCAAAGAGTAGCAAATATAAATGCATAAGACACCTTCAAAGTTTATAAGGGTGACTAGATACAAATAGTTTAAGACAAGCAATATCAAGTTATGCATCAATCAACTAGTCTTGGGACAATGCATATATAACTTAGAATGGCCACTATGCTCTCAAAGTAGGTGCATAAAGATAGAAGGTGGAGACTCAATATAATGGTGGAAGAAAAGCCTTTTGTAAAAGGAAGTAGGAATTCAAGTCTCATAAAGAGCTTCCAAAAATTATGGTACTTAATAGCTTTCAGCTCTCATTGCCCCTATCATAAGCATCTTGAAGTGATTAAGGTTAAAGTGAACAAACTATGGTGTACATGCTTGACGAAGTATAAGTCAGAAATCTCATGTCCCTTGTATACGAGGTCCGCTCCTCATGCTACTCAAGTTTAGTCACCGATAAGTTCTTGTCATCGTAAGTACATGTGTATCATTGAGAACCGCTAACGGGGTACCCCTTGCCCGATGATACGGAAGAATCTCCATATCAAAATGACAAGGCAAGCAGACAACGAGCATCTCAGCATTCTTCTTATTTACCATGGGAATATGGTGCTTTTTTCTCTCTTTCCTCTTTTCATAGTATCTTTTTTTTTCTTTTCTCTTTTTTCTCAATATAGGACTCTTTTTTATAAGAAGAATGCTTCATAGACAGCTCATTATGGTTACGCTGCAGGTTTCCACCATGTCAGCATGGATTAGACCAGCGGCCCAGGCGTTTCTCTAACACATATACATAACTCCATGGACTTACAAGCTCCCTTTCATTTCACACCGACGACATCCATATACAAAAGAGCATGATATCAACTAGGTACAAGTACCAAGTGCAATGTTGAAAGCGTTCCCCATGGAAGCATGGTTCTGCTAATTCCCAACAAATAAGTGCAAGCATATACAACATAGACGACACAATGGTTCAAGTTTATTAAGGGCAAGTAAAGTAAAGTGTGCCATCAAGTTCGTGAGAGCTTTAATCACTAGTTTTTTCATAACAAGTGGAAGGTAAACAAAAGCATGAATATACTTGGAATAGCATAAGCTAGTAGGTAGGTATGGTGGACTCTTTGGAATAACTTGGTTTAGGGAGTTGGATGCATGAGTGGAACTCATACTTTGTTGTGGAGGCTAGCAAAAGACTGGGAGCGACAAACTAAGAGAGCAATAATGGCCATAATCATGCAGAGCGACAAAACATCATTGATCAAAACATAAAGTGATACTACAAGTTGAAAACTAAAGTCTATGATGACTTGAGATAGTCATAACATGGTGTGAGCATGCGCCAAGTCAACCCAAATAAAGCATCAAAGAAGAATACCACTATACTATGCTTTAATATGCTAAAACAACGCATGATTCATCCAAGGCACATTAAGCAATCTCAATTGTTTATAACAAGTCATGCTATAGCAAAGAATACTAAGCATAAAGCCAAAACAATATCAAGCATGGAATGACAAAGCATAGGCCACAGTCAAAAACAAGCTCTTTTTACCACAAAAGTAAGAACTTTCCTACTCTTTTCCAAACCAAACCAAACCACTTGCAAACCAATGTACGAAAGAGGGGGTCCAACCAATTTATTCAGAAAACTAAGCAAACCAAAGAAACGGAAAACCAAAACGAAAACGAAAAAGAAGACGCTCCAAGAACAACACAACTGTGCATGAAACAATAAAAATGAAGCGTTTGGAAGAAACCTGGGATTTTTATTGATGAAGAAGGGGATGCCTTGGGCATCCCCAAGCTTTGACGCTTGTACTTCTTGGATATTTCTTGGGGTGACACACGTGGCATCCCCAAGCTTGAGATTTAGTCCATCCTTCATCTCATTACTCATTCCTTCCATACACCTGAAATTTTTTCTTCATACAAAACTTCACAGAATCTCATTAGCAACATTAGTGCACTTAAGATAAATAAGTCTCAAGGTTCAGTTCTAACACCAAATAAACTTCCATTAGAACACTAGTTACTGTAGCACTTCCCTCAAAAAGCTCAATTCCCCAAAAGAACTCAAAAAGGAACCAACAAGAAGCAAATGCAAATAATGGCAGAAATCTGTCAAAACAGACCAGCAGGTAAAGAAGAATGTTTTAGAAGACCTTCTGTTGCTCAATTCAAAACATGTTGAACTAACGAAAGTTAGATAACAACCTGGGTCAGAAGCACAAAAAATTACAGCTCAATCATACTTACAGAGCTCTCTCAGGAATTTTTACGGTGAAGCACAGAAATCTGTTTCGGGACAGCAACTTTCACAATCGTTACTTCACTCTCATTAGAGGTTACTCTTGGCACAAAAAGCAAATAAAAAGGATAAAGAGATGTTATTTCAGAGGTAATAACTTCCAAGACTCATCTAAAACTCTTGGGTTATCTCCCAACAAGTACTTTTATTTAACGCCTTTAAGTTAGGCATGATATTTTCAGAAGATGCTCACATAAGAAATATGAATTTAAGTAAAAGAGAGCATCAAGAAGCAAATTAAAAACACATTTAAGTCTAACCCACTTCCTATGCATAGGAATATTGTAAAGAAAAAAGTCATGAAAGCACAAAACAACAAGCATATGAATGCAAAACAAGTGCAACTTCAAGACTTTCAACATAAAGAGGGGAAACTTAATATTATTGAGATGCATAGAACCATGTTTCCCTATATCATAATAACTTTCAGTAGCATCATGAATAAAAGTAAAAATATAACTATCACAAGAAACATTCTTATCATGAGCCACATGCATAAAAGAATTAATACTCCGCACATAAACATAGTCATTCTTATTGATTGTAGTGGGAGAAAATTCAACAAAATAGCTATCATTATTATTTTCATCACCATAATCATCAAATATAGGAGGCATATTGTAATCATAATTAATTTCCTCCTCAATAGTAGGTGGACTGAAAATATCATAATCATCATTGCAATCATCATATATTGGAGGTATAGCATCCTCATAAGCAATAGAATAGGTATCTTCCCAAGTGTGTTCATTTGTAAACATATCATCATTGGAAGGATCATGGATAGCACTAATAGTATAGCAATTATTAATATCATCATTTTCAGAATTGGTACCAAAGAGATTCTCAATATCAAAATAAGTGTGCTTTTCCCAATCATGATCACTACTATAGGTAACAGGCATAGGAACATCATCGAGTTTAGACTCATCAAAAGCTATAATAGGAGCAACATGCTTAGGGGAAAATACCGTTTCCTCTCTCCTTTTACTCCTCCTTTTCTTCTTTATCTTCTTCTCTTTAGGAGGGAGAGGCTTGAAAGGAAGCTTCCCCATATACCCTGGTTCATTGTTAGAGACAATAGAAGAAACCTGGAGGATTCCTTCTTTTCCTTAATAAGATCAAAACACATATTAGTCCTATCATAATTTGGTAAAATCTCATCTTCTATAATATTTTATATGTAAGTATTTGTGTGACAATTATCAACACAATAAAGATGACAACCATGCAGGACACTATTCGTATCAAAAGCACCCATATCTACCAAAGAGGTTTTTCTTGATAACTCTTTACACCCCAAAAATAATGTAAGTTCATCATGCTGATTAGGAGTGATCATGTCATCACAATACAAACTTGTAGTACTCATTGGATTAGAAGGGCTATTATTATGGCCTGAGCATTGGAAATTGAAATCACCCACTTCAAAGCAAAGTTCACAAATAAAAGGATAGAGGGCACAAACTTTTTTACCAAGATCATTTAGAGCCCTATACCACATTCTAGTTTTTTCATTCCTGTGGGTGATACAATGTTATTATTCAACTTTATTACTCTCACAAGGTCTATGTATCCCACAAAAATTAGCATGCTTATAAGAAATAGTACTTTCAGAGGTTTGAGCATGTTTATTGTTATCATTAACAACAATTTCATTTTCCATGCAAGTGTCTTTAAAAGGCTCATGATACATGTCCCACTTTTCTTTAGGAGCATTAATATGAGAAGCAAAGGTTTTAAAACAATCAATAATAATTTGAGGATCAAGACCATATTTAGCACTCAAGATCCACCCACTCTACTGCTTTACACACTAGGCCAACCTAAAAACACACACACTATAGTGTTATGAACATACACGATACATTTTTCTTCATGTCACCGTTGCACATAATGTAAACAAACCTGATTTGTACAACCCAAAAACCTTCTCCCAGTGTTACAGCCTTCGAATGCAACATATCTCCTCAATTTTAGCCCAAGGTCACATGGCACTTCTCCATCGAGATCAAGGCCCTCCCATTCGAAGTCATAGATCATACGTGGTACCTATAGGTAAACGCAAAGCTGGAATTGAACACGATTGCATGCACATATGGAGCTCAGATCGAGAGATTTACTATTGCCTAACCCTAGCCCAAGAAAACAAAGGAACTCACATCGTGGAAGGAATACTCGATGTCGGAGAGAAGGTTGCGCTGCTCGACTGGTCGTCCTCATCGTTCAAGGATAGCATGGCGAATGCGTCGTCACCGGCGACGGCGTCGACGTCAGTGAGGGGGGAGAGAGAGAGAGCAGCCCTTCTACCGCTACAACAATGACTAAATTGGCATGTTACAATAGTTTAATGGATACCATACCCTTTCCCTGAATTATTGTCTCTTGCCTAATATGGATTCTCTTCATACATTCTTATTTCAAATATTAAACTTGTACTCCCTCCATCCCAATTTCATTGCCTAAGGAAAACATACCAGTATATTACATCATCTAAAGAAACAAAATCATGTAAACTAGAAGGTACTTATGCATCACTTGTTCAGTCATGGTTTCACAAAACATTACATTACAATCTCTCAACAAACATAATCACATCATGGTTTCACAAAACATCACATTACAATCTCTCAACAAACATAATCACAGAAACAAGTATATTACATCAACTCAAGAAACAAAATCATGTCGACTACAAGGTACTTACGCATCACTTGTCCAGTCATGGTTTCGCAAAACATTACATTACAATCTCTCAACAAACAAAATAACAGAAACAAGTACAATACATCATCTCAAGAAACATAATCATGTCAACTATAATGTATTTATGCATCACTTGTCCAGTCATGGTTTCACAAAACATTACATTACAATGTCCCAACAAACGTAATAATAGAAACAAGTACGGTACATCATCTTAAGAAACATAATCATGTCAACTACAATGTACTTATGTCTTATTACAACAATGATGGTTTCAGTGAGTGACATGTCCGAAAATCTCAATATCTCGCACAACATTATATCACAATCTCTCAACAAACATAATCATAGAAACACACTCTAAATGCAACAACAGTCAATATTACAAATACAGGTAGGGGAACCCCGCGGTCCATATGACAAGCCTAGGGTAGCAGCTCTCATCAGATCTCATCAATGTCGACCACCTCATTCTGTTCAGCCACTACAGGGGCCTCTACATCCACTATAACCTGTTCAACAACATCAAAAATGGTACCAAGGAAGAACACCTTCCTGGTTCACTTCTTTCGTCGCATAATCTGCATAAGATCTTCAGTATCCAAAACATCTATGAATTGCTGCTTCTTATGATGCCACCACCGGATTTGTGCCATTTGCTTAGGTCCAATACTGATTTCCTTACCGATTATCTCTCTCATTTTATCAAGAGTTATGTTTTGGAATCGACAGTGATCTCCATAGTACATGACAAAACTGGCTTATTAACTCCCTCATCAAGTTTTGCCATGTATGAATCCACCTCTATGCGTATACTGAACTTATATAGATCAACATTTATTGGTCAGTATTCTCTAGGAGCCGAAGCTCTAGCAGCAAGATCTCCAACATCTGCATACATATCATCAATCATCGCTTCAACTTTCACCTTACGATCAGCCGAACAACACTCCCAAACCATCTAAAGCTCATGGGAGTGCTCAATTTACTGATAGATATCATTCATGTTGCACCACACCAATTTTGTCCTCTGTCTAGAACCCTAGGGAATCCTAACGGCAAGCATATCTGAATCCTAACGGCAAGCATATCTACCAGCTGCGAAATAAACATAACCTCTTTGCTATTCACAAGAAGATGCACATCTTGCCCGAACACAACCCTCTCGCAACCAAAATCAAGCTTTGCAGTGTACTGCGAACATGAACTGTGAACTCATATAGGTCCCTTGTATCAAAGTTGTGCCTAATTTGATTAAAAAGGGGAACATTTCAGTTCATTCGATTCTATTATGCCGGAACTAATCTACTTGCAAGATAAGGCACAGATAAGAAAAATTCACCTCTCGCTCTTCTCCCGGGGTTTTTTCTTTGATATATGAGTGCTGCATCCGCCCACTGGAGCCGAACAATCAGCCGTCGGCCTTGCTTTCCTCTTCAACCCGCTGCTCATAGGTACCTTGGGAGCAGAATCCTTGCTGACCTCCTCGCTAACCGAGGCTGAAGACCTCGCCGCTGCTTCGCGTTGAGCCTTAGACTTTGGCCCCGGCGGACCCAAATAAGTCGGCGACGTAGCTACAACCTTTGCCTTGCAAGACATGCTGGGCCGTCGTTGTCGGATTCAGTGTCGGGGGAGGGAGAAAAAAGGTCCTCCACCGCTGGCAGATTTAGGGTCGGGGAAGGGAAGAAAAGGGACCGTCGCTGCCGCAACCAGATTCAGTGTCGAGAGTTAGAAAAGTATAGTAATGGATTTGCCCCTATGACACGTGCAGGGTGGCTAAGAAGAGTGACTGGTGAAGAAGGGGCACCGTAGGAACTAGTGTAACGGAATATCCCGACTTAACGGGCGTGATTTGAAAATATTGGGTTTGGCCATCATTCACTCGAAATACCCCTCTCAGCAATTGGCGCCCCAACTTTTCGAATCGCGGTGATTAAAATCAACTCGGGTACCGCGGTGCACTAGCGTCCCAACTTTCGGGCCGCAAAATGATATTCTCCGTGATCGCGGCCATGGAGGACCCCGATCTCGCCGAGGATCCGGGGAACTTGCTCTTCTGGGAGCAGTTCTTCGCCGACCAGCGGCTGCAGGAGCTCATTCGCCACGAAGGGCCGCCGGATTCTCCGCCGAAACGTAGCAACACGACGGGGAGGCGCCACTAGTGGAGCGTTCCAGGGTGCACACTCACCTCGGTGCTCGACCACATCCTCTCCGGCAACACTCCCCGCCTCGGCTTCCCCCACAACCCGACGCCAGCGACAAGGGCCAGGCGTCGTCCTCCGGCCAACTGGCTACCAGCCCTGGAGGTGCGGCGACGACGGCCAGGGTAGCTCCCGCCTACCGTAGTCGCCGAGCAACGATGATGGCAAGGCCGACCCTAGCTACACCTCCTTCTACAACAACTTTGGCATGTAGAAGCGGCGTCCGACATCGGCGGCGGCGGTGACCTTTTTAAGTTTTTTGAGTTTAAATTTGGGTGTTCGCCCGAATTCTATGTAATATAATATATTCGTCTTTAATTAATGAAAACCGCCTATATTCGTCCGAAGTTCGCCGAAATTTGTTAAAATTTGGCCAAACGCGGGAACTTGGCCTAGGAACGCGAGTGGAAAACTTGGCGTTCCAGGCCAAAATCTAGTTCGTTCCGGCCTAAAATACGCTCGGATTTGGACCTGGGAACGACCAACGAGTTGGAGATGGTAAATTTGGACGATGGATGGAAACCCACACTCGTTTTAATTCAACCACGGATGGAAGCGAAAGGCCGATCATATAGGAGAACAATAGTAAAGAGGCAACGACTAGTCAGCTGCCTCGCTAATCATGCCCGATCTTTTCATTTATGTGGAACCATGGTGAACAAAGGAAGAGAATCAGGGCCCGAAACGGGTAGGCGTTCGACGCGGCAACCGTACTTTGATCTGCACTAGATTTAGGGGTACGCCTTGGCGCACGACCCCGTAATCTCCGTCTTAATTTACCTGGTATGTTGCGATGGTAAACATTGGATCGAGAAAACTCTGTGGCTCCACCTCCACCCGTGTCTATGCTAGACCCCTCATCCGCGTCGGCTCCGAAGTCGTTGAAGGCGCTTCCTAAAATTAGTCGGCGGGTCCGAAGTGGGTGAATGGTGACCTCCGCACAACAAAGCCGCACCTGGGAGAAGGCTTACTCAGGATGCAGATGGGTGGTCTGCACACTAGCGCCATCACTCATACGGCGGGAGGAGAATGACCCCCCATCGGTGGTTCTGGCCAGATGAGCACGCTGGGGACTTCACGGCAAAACATGAAGCACTGACACAAGGCTTAAATCTACACCCTTTCTCTCTCCGCCTGGCCTCTCCCCCGCGGCGTAGCATATCCGCTTGGTTCCGCAGCAGCAGCTTCACGCGCTCCACCGCCGCCACCCCCGCCTTGGCCACCACGACCGCCGTGCCGCCCATCGTGAAGTCCGTCGTCGTCCTCATCCCCACTCCTCCGCGGTGCTGGCCGCCAGAACCACCGTACCGCTCGCCCATCTCAGCCATCTCCCGTCCACCCTCCCGTCGCCGTCCCGCTGCACGGTCACCCCGCCCATCCAGCCCTGGCCACGCCGCCTCACGCCCCGGAGCTTCTCCCGCCTCATCATGCACCTGCCTAGCCCGCACCCCGTGGTGCTCGCCCTCCCCTCCCACACTCCATCCCCGTCTTCGCCACCATCGTCTCTCATCTGCCAGGCGCCTCCTCGGACCTCCTCCCGCCCGTCCTCTCCACTCTCCACGCCGCCCGCCTCTCGTGACTCTCGCATCAGTTTCTATCGTGGATGACGCTAATAAAAAACAGGTGGAAAAACGATAGTGTGTATGATTTTTCCACACTAACCATGTAGAACTATGTAAAAAATCCTCTGAGAAGACAATGTATGCTGATAAGCGACATAAACAATAGTAGAAGAAAAAGAAACAATACTACTTCAAACGTAGTTAACTAACAGCAAATGACATCAAACCAGAAAAGAACAATAGTATTTCTCCCAAACAATCCATGGTCAGTAAACCATCGATGAAAGCACGCTAATAGGAAGATGATGGCTTGAAACCTGAATTTTTTTACGGTAGTCTTTTTCCATGCGTAAAGTGGCATTCAAATAGGAATTTACAATAGTCTTTTTTCTATATAAAACGTTACATAATAGAACTAATTACATATCAATAAGTAATTGATAGCAGGACACCAAAACCCTTCGCATACGGCGAGCATCACCGAACAGTAGAACCAACATCCACACGAAGTGCTCAAGGGAGTTGTTGCATAGTGCACTTAGCCCATATTTACATGCCAATTACAAAAGAAAGGATCATGATGTGTGCCATCAGTGCCGGGACCGGAAGTAGGGCGACATTTTAGACGTAGTTCAACAATTGATGATCTGGGAAATGGAATGGCATATAGTTTAATGATCATGCGGATGATGAGGTGACATTTGGGCTGAATCAAAATCAGGTTGTATTACTGGTCATGTAAATGTCTGTGCTCAACATGGCATGGTTAGAATAGGGTCTTGAAGGGGCCACCGGCAGGGAGAGGACGAACGAGGTGTTAGCTAGGGATTCTCCCGGCGATGGAGTGCAGCTGTGAAGGAGCTAGAGGCGTTGTCGCCGCTCTTGACGACAGCAACATCATCTATACTCTATTTCTAATATACCAAAGGAAGGGAAACTGATGAAAGGACATAAGCTTCAAGAAATCAAGCAAAGCACATTAGATCCTTTGGGAGAAAATACATAGAAATCTTGGATTTGAATACCGGGAGACCAAATTGACACTATCTTCTACTGAAGTAAAAGTGTAATGCATATATGCTACAAAACAATAAACTATCACAATATTATACCCATGCAACAATATACGACCTCGCAGAAAAAACAACTCATTTGCTGACAAGCCTCTGAAATTACAAGGCGATGGTGAAATTTAAATGAAACTATTCCATCCAAAGTTCATATATATAGCATCACGCCACAAATAAACTGTATGGAACACTATT
Organism: Avena eriantha; assembly: GCA_910589775.1. Classification (NCBI taxonomy): domain Eukaryota; kingdom Viridiplantae; phylum Streptophyta; class Magnoliopsida; order Poales; family Poaceae; genus Avena; species Avena eriantha. The sequence goes on from CAJUXJ010000944.1 coordinate 28,194, forward strand.
GTTGATAGTTATTTGTTCACCATAGTTTAAAATGCCTATCAGCAAGCGAGCTTGATAATTTCTATAGGAAAAAGAAGCTTTTTAATGCAGGCACCCGTCTAGAAATTGCTAAAGTAGAAAAAAGGTAAGCTAGCTATCACCAGCACCACAAAGAAAATCTAGCTAGGATCTGGTCCATACCTTGTTCTGTGTCCGGACTGCAAGAAGAGACTCAAACCATCACAGTTCTTATGCTTCATTGAGGAGAATAAAAACGTGGACATAGTGCTTGCTCGCCTGGCAGCCACGGGCCTAGGGGTGCGCCTTGGCGCATGACCCCGATAAGTTCGAACCAATTTCGATGTTGTACAATGCTTTAATTCTTTAATTATGAGAGACAAAAATGCGACTATATATCTAAGATTTTAAAGAAACTCGAGCATGGTTGAAAAAATTGAGAGTATATATCTCAGTTTACAAAGAATCTAAAGTAGAACAGTTTTAAGTTTAAGTTTTATTTAATCCGCAATAAGATTGTAACATAACATAAATTTGAAGAATTGTTTTATTTTACATGAGACTATAGCACACTATGTAGTGATGGAGTGCTTGAACTGGAATTAAAAAGAGTAAAAGCAAGGAAATATATTACATTATTTTCCAATAGGTTGTTTCGAAATAACAGTAGAAATATATTACATTATTTTCAAATAGGCTGTTTTAAAATAATAGTAGTTAAGCAGGTAGCAAAACCCTGTTAGGAATAATAGCAGAGTTCCTCACCATTTTTACATATAGCTTAAGAAAAAAATACCAAATAGAAAGTTCAGTGTCCATAATGAAGTAGGAGAAGCTGTAATCTGTCGTCATTAGCAGAACCATCTGAACTGAAGTCATACACATTGCTTGTTCCATGAACTTCACTCGAGTCAAAGGATCCAGAAGACTGGCCATCATCAGAAACTTCTTTCTCATACAGAGATGGTCATGCATCCTTGAGCAAGACAAGTGTTTTAGCAGTACACTATAGCAATCTCATAAATGTCGAGGAGTCGAGCTTGTTGGTTTCCATATAGAACAACAGGATTTGGAGCTAAGTTGTCCAAGACAATCTTCTTGATGCGACGTGCGTAGTTAGATACATCTTGAATATGGATATCGCAGGCGGTGGCGGAGCCAGGACATTAATCGTGTGTAGTCAATTTAAAGTTGTGTAGTCAATTTAAAGCTGTCTAGTCAAATAAAGTTGTTTATATGAGTTTTTAATAATTTTTTACATGATTTGTGCCTTTGTACCCAAAAGACCGTGTAGTCAGCTGACTACACAGCTAGTGCGTGGCTCTGCCACTGTCGCAAGCCAGCATGGTTTTTATCAGCGGTGGACTTTCTGATAGCCTCTTTAGTTTTGTTGTCTAGTCGGCATCAGAGAAACTCAATAGAAATAATCTGATTTACATCGACAAAAGTAAAAAACTACAACTGAATATGCATATGGATTGAAATAAATTGGAAATAATAAGAATTTACATGCTGAAAAGTCACTTCGCATGCTAAGACTAATCTATTTACTACCAAAAACATAGCAAGATGACCTGATTTTTTTTTCTCTCCAAGATTTTCAGAAGCATTACAGATATCAGAAGAATGTTCGAATCTCACACAAAAAGTTCAGAACATATGTCCCAATTGCTGGTGCATCTCATATTCAAGATAGTTTCTGCTAGGCAGTTCAATATATCGTTGGAAAAGAAGAAAAAGATTAACGAAGTCATACCTTAGCCTTATCTTTCAGTTATAGTTGAATCTGTATCCATGTTCCATGGAAATGATTTTGTGCTTCTATGAGAAACGACCCTTGAGCTTACACTAAAATCTCACTTCAACAAATAACCGAATGCTTACTCCATCATGAAACCATACAATCTACCATTTTATGAGCACTACCCCTTCCCTCAACAACTATAGAGAATTGTCCTGAGCAAAAGCGAGTAAGAAATGAAGTGCATACAGGCAAAGCAAGGAATTAAAAACATGACCAGAAACTGATTATGTTTTGGCACTATTATATTGGTACCTGAGAAAAGATGTCGTGCATGAAAAAGATAATTACAGGGTAACTGGATCACTTGGTTTCTTAACCGTTATCTGCAGGAACACACGAGACAAATTTCTTACATCAATATGGACTAAGTACTCGACATCTAAAATTGTAGCTTAAGCATATAAGTAGTCCGTGCATACGAAAAGATAAAATATATCATGTCACGTAGTCAAAAATGGAAAATCACATGTGATTCTAAATAAAATAAAAATGTTTTTACCACTTCAAAATCATATGTCCGAGATCTTGTGCCATTCTGAGTATAAGAATTAGTTATCACATCATCAATATTTCTAGGTGAAAGACAAGCAACAAAGTCAGGGAGACCATCAGGTGTAACTGGAGCCCTACTGATTCTAAATTGGACTTAGCTGCTAGTGCTCTGAAACCTATCCAGACAAAGAATTATACTTACTCCAGGTGATGGATGAATCAAGATAAACGTTGACGCTTATGCTGAGGTGAACCTGGGTATGTGATTTGTTGCATGTACCACCCGTAACCAAACTAGAAAGGTTCTATTGGCTCACAGTTCCGCCAAGATTAAGTGCCAAGACATGCCTGAAGCTAAAGCCAAGGCATGCCTCCTTGATGTTCAGAGCGTCCATGTTGTTGAAACTGCCTAGTTAGACATTCAGGTCAAGTCCTTTTATTTTGGAATCCTTAATTGTATTTAGCTAGGAGATTCTCATTATCTAAATTCTTGGTATGTATGTCCTCACACCGGATGATCCATGGCCTGAAGAGAGACAAATTCAAGTGTTAGTGTAAGTTAACGAAAAAGTAAATGAACTGAAGATCAGAAATAAGATGGGATAAAGTTCAATTCAAAAGACGGAAATTTCTACATGATTATTCTTGCATTTACACATGTGTTCTTGGAACCAGACACATCAATTATGTAACTGCACCTATAGTAGTGGATGAGAGCTGAATCTCTTTCAGTTATTGTAAATTTATTCACGATAATGAACTGAACATCCTCTGTTAAAATACGTAGTAACAAATTACCCGATGAGCTAACAAACAAAGAAGGAAGGAGGAAATTCTTACATTTCCACCCATAATAGGAACCAATATTGCATTAAAATGCACTCAAAGAAGATACCAACATTTTTGACAACCTATACATTCAGAAACCAGAACATGAATTGCTTTGTCTTATTAGAAAAATCATAAGTGTATATTTCTTAAATGTGTTCAAGATTTTAGGCTAAATAATAAGGTATTATATACCATGAAGAAGAACTACTCTAGTCAGTTTTAAGCCCGTTGTCCCATGATTGCCGCTAGTGACTCCATCCCTAATATTATAACCTAAAATAAAGACCATGAACTACACAATATGATTATGCAATTCATTAAACACATGACATACACAAAGGAGGACACATAGAGAGGAGGTTGATTAATTTATATACTACTATTTTTACTGTTATTACTATGCTCAAACAATTTGTTGAACTGTCTTCTGCTATACAAAATTCATGCTAGCACAATGAAAGAGCATATGGGCTGCTTACTTTTGGAGGCTTATATTAGAGGGGGTGAAGTGTAGCAGCCATTTTTTTTGAAACGCGGCAAAAGATTTGCCATTTTCATTAATTAAGGAGAAGTTTTTAGAGTGTTACAAAAACAAAGCCTTGGCAAAACACCAAGGCAGCCACAAAGACAACACACATGAACAACTACTCACATGGCATTATACTACTAATGGCCTTGGCGCCGGCAATGCACCACATAGAAGCCTCCTCCTTAATTTTGTTGACTACCATTTCCACGGATACGGCGTGGTTTTGGAAGACCCTAGCGTTTCGCTCCTTCCAAATTTCCCAAGAGACCAACATTGCCATTGAGGATATAGCCTTACTTTGCGCTCCCCTTTTGTGTATCACTTCTTTCCACCATTCTTTCACGGATCTATAGTTGTGCCAATTTGCGGTGTCGATGTCTTGTAAGCCGAGCCAATCTTTTATCTTGTTCCAAACTCTCATTGAGTAGCGACATTTGAAAAGTAGGTGTGAGGCCGATTCTTGTGTTTGATTACAAAGTTTGCAACGGTCACAATTGGGCCAACCTCTTCGAGCGAGTCTATCCGCCGTCCAAACCCGGTTTTGTAGAACCAACCATGCGAATATTTTGCACTTGGGAGTAGCCCAAGGTTTCTAAACCATGTTCAGCATCAAGGAGTTGACTTGTCCCAAGTATTGCATGTTGTATGCCGATTTAGCCGAATAACACCCATCTCTTGTAAGTTTCCAAGTGATATCATCCGGGGTGTGTTGGTCCAAATTGATGTTGGTTAGCCTCTCCCGGAGCTTGTAAAATTGGTCAATATGTTGGACGGTGAGGCCATCTTGCGTGTTGATTTGTGAGACCCAAAAGTCATTTAGAAGAGCTTGTTGCACCGAGCATCGTTTCTTCTTTGAGATGTCAAAAATAAGGGGGCCACATCTTTAGGTCTCTCTCCGTCTAGCCAACTTGCCTCCCAAAAAAGCGCCTTCTTACCATTCCCAATGGTTACTTTAGTCGCCGCCGCAAAGAGGTTATGGTCACTGGGGTTGCAAGGGTTACCAAGCCCCACCACAGTTTGTCCTCATTTTTCCATTCTTGCCAAAGCCATCTTAGCCTAAGAGCACTGACAAATTTTCTAAGATTCAAAATTCCTAGCCCCCCTTTTTTCTTTTGGTTTGCATACAAGATCCCAATTGACTTTGCACTTCCCACCGGTAACTTTATCACTAGCCGCCCATAAGTAGGCTCTTCTCAAACTATCAATCTTCGTTAGGACCTCAATAGGGATCTCAAGAGCGGTGATGAAATATATGACAATGCTTGTAAGGACCGCTTTCACTAGCAGCCAATGTAGTTGTTCAGTTCATGTCTCCATGATGCCAAACCTCATCTTGAACACTTCCCACCGTTCGAGGGGCTGGAGTGTAGAAGCTACAAAATATTCTGCCTAAGATTCTTTCTTCTAATGTTTGAGTATAGAGAATGCTGAAACAACTTCTAATCCTGCCTCGCAGAGGCTAAATTTGATGAACACACTTTAAACAACTAAACTGGAGTTTCAAGCACCTAAAGAGCTTCTTGATGTGCACCTGGTTGCCTCCCAGCAAGAAACATAGCCAAATGGTGGAGATCACAAGCAACAAATTTGATCACCACCCTGAAATCTTCTTACTAACTTTGTCGCTTTGGCCTCGGTGGCATGGTCGGCCAGCTCGTCACTGTTACTGGAATCAGCACATACCAGAGCACAGTAATTTCATAGAAAAAACCTCTATATTATATGAATGTCAAGTATAATTACCTAAAAGATTTCTTTATGTATTATACTAACTAAACTACATAAATTGCAAACTAATTATTATAGGATCTTTAGTATCCTCTTACTTGATCTGTTATCACCGATGTCTATTGAGCATATCCATTCTCTTACTTGAGCTATTATTGCTTCCATTCTCTTACCTGAATTGTTAATAACCTCAAATTGGATAAAATTCACATGTCGTGGAAGTCAATTGGCTTGTGCACGTCCGTGAGACGCTGTTTGGCCTGTGCAACTTGTTCGACGTCATCTCGAGGAAGTCAATTGGCTTGAAGCAGCTCAACACACTACAAGATGATATCGTCGTGATACTATGCGATCTTGAGATTTACTTCCCGTCCGCATTCTTCGACATCATGGTCCATCTACTTGTCCATGTCGTGGATGACATCATTCATCTCGGGCTGACATTCCTGCACAACATGATGCCGTTTGAAAGGCTTAACAGTGTTATCAAAGGATTCATACGCAATAGGTCCCGTCCAGATGGAAGCATTGCCAAGGGCTTTATAACCTACGAGTGCGTCTCTTTCTGCCAGAATTATCTACGCACTGACCCGGATGATGAGGATGACCCTATTGGTCTACCCAAAAGGACGCACCTTGGCAGGCTCGCTGGATATGGCCACCGCGAGGGCTTTCACACCATGCATGTCGGCGCGAAGGGTCGACGTGATAACTTTGACAGGGCACACCGAGTCACGCTACAACACATCGAATTGGTCGATCCTTGGGTGGAAGAGCACAAAAGCTTAATTGAGCAGAAGTTCATTGACCTTGGTCGGCCGAGGAAGAAAGGAGATGTAACAAGAGAGCACAACTCTAGCTTCACGGCTTGGTTTAAGAAGAAGCTTCAAGACAATCCCCCCGTAGACCCGCAAACACCTTCTACGGAGGGTGAAAAACTATTATTCGCCTTGTCAAATGGCCCCGGGCACAACATGAGGACATATCAGGCATACGACATCAACGGGTACAGATTCTACACCGAGAAAAGGGACATGAGCAGCGACTATCATAACTCAGGAGTAACGATGCTATCCTATGCCGATGATGAAGCCACCGTCAAGGAACAATTTTTCAGAAGGATCGAGGAGATCTGGGAGCTCGACTACGCCAGAGAGAAGGCGCTGATGTTCCGTGTCAGATGGGCCAAGAGCGTCCAAAAAGAGGGTCGGTATTTCACCACCATGGTTATACCTAATGCCTCCGTGAAGAACGCCTCCGCAAAAAATGAGCCATGGGTACTCGCGAGCCAAGTTGACGAATGTTTCTTCATCACTGACCCATCAAAGCCAAGCCGTGTTGTCGTGAGGAGGGGCAAGAGGAGCATCATCGGAATGGACGGACCCGCCAACAAGAAAGACTTAGAAAAGAACGATGATCCGAAGATCGAAGAGGAATTCGACAAGCCGACTGCTGCAGGAAAAAGGAAGACCACCCTACCTACTAAAGGTTGTCCGTTCACGAGAAGAAACCTTAACCTTTCCGGGCTAAAGTATTCAACCACGAGGAAAAAGGACAAGAAGATTGCAAAGAGACGCTAGCTCTAGCTAGCTCGAAATTGAGATCATGCACACATGACATGACATTTTTGTGGAGAATATTGGTGTGTATGGATATTACCTATGTACTTGCAAACGGATGTCCTTATTTTAAATAAATTAATAATTGCCTATGTACTTGCAAATGACACAGTAGGGGTCTTCCCTACTATTTTTTGGTCAAAAAAATGTACTTGCAAATGGATTTCCTTGTTTTAAATAGATTTGTGAATGTTAAACTTAGGAACATATTAAAAAATTGCCTATGTACTATTTGTTACAAAATATACTAGATATTAATTACAAGTATTTAGGAACATATTAAAAAATAATGTTAAACTTAAAAAAATTGAGAGAGCCAAGAATCAAACCTTGCTCCTCCAGCAACAGCAGATGCATCACATCGTCGGCCACTGCGGTAGAGTTGTGTAGTTGACACATACAGGGCATCGTTGTTTTTGACTAAGTGCCAAATACCAATGGCGCATATCGAGAAATATGTGCCACGGATATTTGACACTTAGCCAAAAACGCCTCGCTCTCTCCCTTTCTTCTCTCTCGTACAGAGAAACCCCAACCCCTCCCCCTTCCCCCTGCCCCGGCACGTGTGATCGAGCCCCTACCCCTGCTGCCGCCGCTGCCAGCCACCAGATCGAGCCCCCTGCCCCTACTGCCGGTGAGCCTCCCCAACCCCTCCCCCTCCCTTTCCCTCCCCTGCCCTCCCCCTCCCTTCCCATGATCCCCGTGTCTCCGCCACCAGGAGCGCCGCCCCGTCCCCGTGGATCAAGCAGGAGGAGGAGCACCAGGAGCGTCGCCCCGTCCCTGTGGCGCAACTAGGAGGAGGAGCACCGCCCCCTGCCCGTCGAGCACTAGGCGCCTCCCCTCCCCGTCGAGCACCAGGCACCGCCCCCTCCCCCTCCCTGTCCACCACCTCTACTGTGCCGTCGGCCACCTCAGGTTGAGCTCTCCCTCCCCTCTCCCCTCTCTTACAGTAGGGTTTGCTCTAGGGTTCTAGGGTTTACTCTTAGAGATAGGTTGATTCGGTTTCAGAGTGTTCTAGAGGGTTAGATCAACATTTTTCTGCAGTCAATCATGCAACATCATATGGTTGCATGCCATGGATTCCAAACAAATCCAGCCCCAAATGGAATTCGGCATCTCTCCCCACAAATGGGAGGGAGCAAAAGGCACACAACTCATGCCAAGCCAAGAACACATATAGTAGCAGTAGCTAAGAAATAGCAGCCAATTAGTTAATCCAAGTTGTGTAGAGTATTTACACAAAAAAAAAATATGGTACATATATAAACCCTTTATGTGTGGAATTAGTGTGTCCAGTCTTATTTGTGCACTGGCTAGAATCCCTTCCAAAATGAGAAGGGCGACCTAGCCAGGCACCCACTGATCCTTCAGGCAGTTTTAGGTCAATGGCGTGTTGACGCGTTTACCTGAAATTTACTGCATTGGGGGTTGTGTTAGGATTTCTCTCGCTGACTCTTCATGGACCTGGCGCTACGGTTCGTTGATGGATGGAGTGGGGGCTTCGACCTGTTGTTGTCCCCTCTCTCGCTCCTCCAACCCTCTCCCTTTGATAAGCAGCGGCCACACATGGACCTCAACAATGAGACAACACCACTTGATCTGGCATCAGTCATGTGCAGAGAGGAGGGAGCACTCAAGAAGTATTGCTCAAACATTCTGAACCTTACAGTTAAAAGGGTACAGATACTAGTAGAAGCCAAATTACTTCCTCATGGTAGTGGGTAATCAGCTGTCAAGCAGGGCCCAGGAGCATGTTCATCTGAATGATGCCCACATATGGCATAATTAAATGAAAATTTTAAAACACCAAAGTAAAATAGTAGCAGATATTTGAGATTTGGCAGATTCTGATTCAGTTGAGTGAGGCTGCTATTCTGCATTGCATGTTTACAATGCTCTTGGACTTAGGCGTGGTTCCCTAGTCAGACATAATGCATTTTTCTCTATTAAAGCGATACTGGTACTTAGATCAGTGGTTACCATGTCTTTAGTTGCATCCATGTCCTTCTCTGTTTTTTCAATTGTTTATCTCTAATGGCTACCAGCAATTTATTTCCTAATCCCCCCCGCCCTATATTGTAAACATTCCAGTCAGATAAGCAGTTAGCCTTTGTCCGAGTTACTTCAAAAGTCTAAAAATAAGTACTAATGAAGAATGACATGGTGTAGATACTTTATATGTTATTACACTGCATTAGTTAATCTTCTCAACGAGTTTTATTAATAGTTTCTTAGCCTTCTTGGCTAAGCAAACCTGCAGAAGCCAATTCAGACACAGGACCTTGTCTGGTGCTAGAGAAGTGTTACCTGGAAAAGCTTTGAATCAATGAACGACAGAGAATCTCATGCATAATTTTCCAATGGACCCATCATAATTTTCTAAATAGGTAGAAAGTAGTAAGTTCAACGTGTAGCTCCGTCCCTATGTCAACCCTATGTCGACAAGTTATTTCTTCTATAGTTCTAATGCTGATGTTGGTTCCCATTCTTTTTTGGTTTATGTTGCAGTCTATTGTTGAATCCACATTAAGGAAAACACATGTTTCTCCGTGCTGGTCAAGACTCGAGATAGTTGAGAGCTGGGAGCCAAGGTCTTTGAGCTGTTCTGCTAGCAAGATTCATATAACAGTTCGGTTGTACCCAGGTCAGATAAATTCACTCAGCCACGAATGACTTGTACTCTGCTTCATGCAAAGTGCAGTGGCACAATCTTCTTTCAGTTAAAGTACTCAGTATAATATTTTACTCTCAGATTTTTGTGTGAAGACTCTGTTTTCTGAGATGTGAAACATAAGAACAAATATCAACGCATTATTAGGATTCTGATGTCATCCTTAACTGTATATTTGCCCTTGTTAGGTCTAGTTATATGTTTGCAGTTGGTGCTCTTTTTCTATGTGAATTTGACTAGTGTTAAAAGGAAGCTTTTGCAGCTGCCATGTATGTGTGTTGATTTTTACCCTTGTTTTACAGAGATTCTCATAATATCATAAAAGAAAACTACACCTGGAGCTATTTTTTGTCCTAGAGCTTATTTTAGCTTGTCCTAGAGCTCCAGGACATACATTGCACATTATTTTGTAGTAATTTGCAGTAATTCTCTGTATATGTGTGATTGGATGGCTGTGATCAATTTTGTATGAAAACTGTTGCAGGGAATTCATTTGAGTTGCCCGTTTCTCCTGAAGTGTTGATTCACTTCCGTTTCGGTTGAGAAATAGGCACTCCTAGGTCAAAAAAACAGCAAAGGTCATGCCGAATTTTTCGGTCGACTCTTTCTTGTACTAATTACATTGTTGCATTTTTTCTATGAAGAGCAAACATGTCGAGCAGAGACAAAGACGTCGGGGCTGGCCCTTCTCAGCCCATGAACGTCGAAGAACGAGCAAGAAGAGCCAACCTCAAGTTTTGGCGGTTTGGCGATGACTTAAGCGGGTCCGACGAGGAGGCTGGAGCTACGGATCACGATGAAGTTGACGAGGAGGCCCAAGCTGCGGACCAAGAAGATGACGAGGAGTCTGAATATGAGGAGGAGGCCAAAGATGGTGACGACGATGGAAGCAGTAATGGTGATGAAGAGGCCGAAGCAAGTCATGGCGGTGAACGCGTGGACGGCGATGGCGCCTCTCCGCCCGCTAGGAAGAAGAAGAATAAGGCGGAAAGGCAGGAGCGGACGCTGCCGAAACTTGGCACCAACCGCGAAGAGTTCACCCTTGTGAAATCGGGTGGCCAACCCTTGGAGCCTGCGAAGCTTTCCGCTGGGTACGGCCTACAACTCGAGTGCATCGTGCGGGAGAGCATGAGCATCAACAAGAAGAACATAAGAAAGAACAAACGGTTGTGAGAGCTCCTCATTGGTAAGCTTCACAAACGGCACAAGTTCCTAGATGAGTACGATAACCAAAAGCTCAAAGGGAACAAGGTAAACAAGTTAGCCCTCACGAGGATGAGCACCGCCTTGAGTAGCTGGAAAAGCCGAGTGAAGAGGAGGATTAACGAGGGTAAAAGTTGGGAGGAGATAAAGAAGGCCGAGCCAATGCTCGACGAAGATGAATTCATCAAGTTTAAGGAGGACTGCACTTCACCGGAAGATCAGGAATGGACCGAGTGGGGGAGGAGTATGCGGGAGCTGAACATAGGTAACCAACGTTGCGGAAGCGGCGGTTACCGAGGAAAAAAGGCCGTTTGGGCAAAGGAGGACGCCGAGTATGCCCGTCTAGATAAAGATAACCCGTCGCACAAATTCACGGACGAGCAGGCGATGCAGTTTGTCCATGCCCGCTACTATCTCCACCCCGAACTCAACGAATTCGTTACCGACGCGACGATGTGAGAAAGTTCCAGAAAAAGCTGGTAAGGAATTAATCTCGGAGTAGATCTGTTGTTTCTAATTAAGTAATGAAGCCAAATTTCTAAATGGGATCAGTTTCCTTCTCTTCAGAGATCCGAAGAAAAGTCTTGTGCGTCAAGTGCGGGCTTGTCCCAGGGGTCGATGGCGGACCCGCGGTGGGACACGCCCTTCAACAGGGCGACAAACGTGTCCAAAGGGAGGGCCAAGTCCACGCCGCTGACTTCATTTGGCCGCGTGTCCGGCTATGGTATGTACGTAAAGGTTGGCAACTTTAGGAAAGAGGACCCAAAGGCGAAGAAAGAGAGGAAGGCCGCGGCGGCGGCAAGTGAAAAACACGAGGTTTAAGTCCTCCGGGAGCACATGCAATAGATGCCGAGGCTAATTAATGAGAAAGTGCAAGAGAAGATTCGCGAGATGCTTCCCAATGAGCTGTGGGAGGGGATTGCTGCTTGGAATGCGGCAGGTCGACGAGGGCCGCTCGTGGTGCCCAGCCTCTCCGGCAGCAACTCGATCCAGGACGTGTCGCCAAACATGGTGACGCCCGAGTCCGCCAATGTCGAGATGCACCTGGTCACTCTGGTGCCCCCCCGCCGATGTCAACACCAACGCGCAGCCGGAGGTTGCTCTGGTGACACCTCCCGTCGGCGCCAACCCAGAGCCGCAGGTCACACCAATGCCCCCTCCCACCAAAACTAAGGTGCAACCGACAGTGCTTCGTAAGGCATCTCGACGAGAGGATGATACCGGTGTCTCGACATTAGCCGAGCTCAACGCTATCTCCAAGGTAATGACGCCGGCTAACACATGCATGTTGATAACATTTCATCTCCTTTGCCTTTGATGACTAGCTAGCGCCATCTCACGATGCTTGTTCTTCCGTAGGACACTCCTTGCATGCTCTTGCATTATGTGGACGGTGATCTAAAGGATGTTGGCAAGGGCACAATTATTCAACCAAATAGCCACACGATGCACCACAAGTCGATGGAGGATGATGTGTTCAAGGTCCGGCTGGCTCAGGTGTTGCCAGGGTGCAAAGACATGGACCCCCCAGCCAACCTCGAGGCGCTGATGATCATAAGAACCTTCAAGATTGTTGTGGCTGGGTCTTGACATGGCCAAAGACCCAGATTCGGCTTGTGAAGGAACAACAAGTAACTCAGCAGCCACATGTGCCCTTGCCACGGCGGCCACAACAACCAGTCACCGCCACCACCTCTCGTCACCAACAATTGTTGCCCGCCACTGCACCGTTGCCTCCACATGGCAAGGACGCCACTACACCGCCACCTACACATGGCAAGGCCGCCGTTGCGCCGCCACCGCCCAAGGATGCACCTAGGGACAACATTAACGACTATGATGATGATGACAACCTAGATAAGTGGATCAACACTGGCGTCACGGACTCTTTGTTCATGCCAAACATGGACGAGCCCTACCGCATTGCCGATGACCCAAATTCTCGTACTAGAACATGCACACGTCTGGACTTCCATGGTACCCTAGAGGAGACGCCTCCAGATGCTGGTGCCGCTGGTCCTTATGAAGGCACCCGGGGAATCATTTTCAGCCCCACCACACTCCATAAGGCGGCAGATGAGCAGATGGCTACTAATGTCGAGACGAAGAAGCATCACAAGAGAACCAAGAAGAATAAGCAGTCTTTGAGCCAGTCGGGTCCGGAGAGGCCCCAGGCTCAGGACGACCCGTTAACACAGCCCCCTGAGGGCACCTTGACCAGGGTTCACATAGCTGGTCAACTGATTCTGAGTGAGGAGCTGACCAAAAATGCAAGTGGAGCAATGGCTAACCTGCAGCATGGTATTCTATATCTAGAGGAGTGCATTCTTAAAGAAGCAAATCCATCGTACCCTGTTTCCACGGTCAATGTTCCAACGGACGTGAGCTTCATCGATAATGCCCCCGCGGATATCTTCTTCATATCGTATGAGGACATATTCAAGCTTTTCCATGGCAAGCAGATGAACTATAACTTGGTCCGCCTATACGCGCTCCATCGGGCGATGAAGGTCAACATAGAGAAGACCCCTAACGTCGCGATAGTGGACCCCTACTTCATGTGTGATAGCCAGTTGGTGGATCCGGTGACCCGGACCAGCGCAAGGAACTACCTCCAAAATTTCATGGTGGACAACAAGAGTGGAAAAGAGCTTATTTTGCCTTTCTTTCCCAAGTGCACACACTCGCTCGTCGTCATAACTTGTCCTTTCTTAGTTTTCGGTTGCTCTTTTTCCAACATTGTTTCGTTTCAATTGTTTTGCGCAGAGACAAATACTGCACACTGATCCTCATTCACCCGAGTTATTCGCTAGCCACGTACTTGGACTCGGGGAGCGAGCAAAAGAAGAAAGACTACACCAACATAAGGAGTCTTCTAGATGATGCTCTCGAGGTATACGCCGAAAATGGAGACGAATTCAAGAAGGGGGCAGAAAATTTCAGGGATGGCAGACACATGTTCAAACACGTAATGAAGTTCGCCTGCGTCAAGCAGCCGGATAACAGTGTCAAGGATGCCTACTACGCCCTCCATCACCTGCGAGCGATCGTCCGGGATGCACACATCATTATGTTGCCATCTAGTCTCCGAGCATGGGCCGAAGTTGAGGCAAGAATGGATGATGATGAACTTAAGGACGACTTCTTACGCATCCAGACTCAGATTGTGACCATCGTGCAAGAAGATGTCATCACAAGGGGGGGCCTTATCCTGCAAGTAAGCGTGAGATCGAAGCACGGCTCGTAGCTCAGGGTGACCGTAGGACATGGACAATGAAAGACGGCTACAAACCGTTCCCGGCGCTGTGTAAAACAAAGTCTTCATGGTGTAGTGTTCCTAGCTAGCTAGCGCTCAGCCGATTTGTGTATGTTGTGTGTGTGTGTGTGTCATAAACTTTAACTTGCCTTAGCTCAAAACGGTCATTGTTGGACTTCGTTTACTTATTACCATATGTATGAAACTTAATAGCTTGCCTTAGATCGAAACCTTCTTTTTTGTGGAGATGCATGTGATGAACCTTCTAATTCTTTCTGTTGCATGATATAGTACTTATATGCCTTGTGTATAGAGATGCCGTGTTATGTGGTATTCAGAGGAAGGGTCCCAGGAGTCTACGACGAGTGGGAGGATTGTCACAAGCAAGTGAACAAGTTCAGTGGCAACAAATACAAAGGGTACCCGACGAGAGAGCAGGCAGAAGCTAGGTGGAGGAACCACCTCCTTGGAGAGTAGAGAGATAGGAACCAGATGAAGACCTTGATGATCGTGCTCCCCGTCTTGCTCATCACCGCCATTGTGGTTGTACTCTACTCGGTCCTTTAGTAGTTTAGGACTTGGCTAATGATGATGATCAACTTGTTGTAATGTGTAATGTATGAGAAGATGAGATCAACTTGTTCTAGACTTGTATAATATTCATGCACTTGTCACTATGTCGGGTTCTAATTGATGTGATGATGTATAATTCTATTTGTATTATTATCTCTATTTTTATACTGTTGTGTATTTGTATAAATACCTGAGAGCCCTGTATTATGTATACCTATAAGAAACATCAGTGGCGCATCTTTTATTCAGCCAGTGGCGCATCTAGTATCAATGGCGCATTTGGATATATGCTCCACTGGTATAACATCAATGGCGCATATTGAAGATGCGCCACTGGTTGTCCCATTGTCAATGGCGCATATTTGATATATGCCATTGATACTTAATTATCAGTGGTGCAACAGTAGTGGCGCATTCCATATGCGCCATTGATAGCAAAAAATATGCTCCACTGATAAGCAATTCTCCACTAGTGTAAGGATGCTAGAAAGGTGTGCAAACTTCAGCGATCCATTTATGGATTGAAGCAAGCATATCGAAGTTGGAACCAACGTTTTAATCAAGTGATCAAGAGTTTTGGATTCATCCAAAGTCAACAAGAGTTTTGTGTTTAAAAGAAACCAAGTGGGAGCTCAGTGGTTTTCCTAGAAGTATATGTGGATGACATATTACTCATGGGAAACAATGTGGAACTTATGAAAAGAGTGAAAGCATATTTGAGTAGTCAATTTTCCATGAAAGACTCAGGTGAAGCTGCATACATATTAGGAATCAAGATCTATAGAGATAGATCAAGGCGCCTAATTGCATTAAACATAACCCAAAGTAATCCAGGATCAGATCACTAGATAGCTATGAAGAATATCCTGAAGTATCTCAAGAGAACGAAGGATATGTTTCTAGTCTATGGAGGAAGTGATGAAGCTCTAAACATAACATGTTACATGGATGCGAGCTAGAACTCAGATCTTGATGACTCGAAGTCTCGGACAGGATTTGACGAGGGTTTAACTCATCAATGCCCATTGTTATGGACTTGGGTTTTGGATTCGACAATTGTGTCGAGTTCTAAGCACTCACCCGGAAGTTTACCAGGTCAGCCGGATTTGTAACAGTTTCATAGGGATGATGGTAAACGTGCCTGGTGCGCTCGATGGATCGGGACCAGTTAATTGCTCTAGGGCAAAAACAACCCTACCTACTCAAATTCGAGTCCTTGGACTCGAATTCGGATATTGCTGGCGTAGTTCGACTCATGCCGCGGAGGCCTTACTGAGACAAACTCCAATTGATAAGTATGTGTACCCAACGCGTCCGTCGGGATTTTCTTCATGTCATAGACACGGTATATATCTGGTAGAGCACAGCGGATGCGGTTGCCAAGCCATTGTATCTATAGGTCTTATCTTTACATCGTGGACGTAGCATCCGAAGGTTTATCAGCGCAGAGGTGTTCGGGTGGCCAAGGAGATGTTGTCTCTGAACTTGACATTGTAGTGTATAGCGAGCAAAGTCGCCAATGCGTTTGATTGCTATAAGAGAGTCGACATTGTGGACGCAGTCGACACAATAGACTATCCTATGAATCTTTCGTAGATAGAACGATCTGGAGGTATTTTGGATGATCTTGCGGATGCCATCAACGCCGACACTTTTTTGAATGCGCGACCAACATGCCCTATGGGAGTATCCCCGAGTCCTTAGTCGAATCGTGGATTCGAGTGAGGATTCGGAGTGTGCCACTCGAAGATCTTGTATATGCTCGTCCAACGCTCCAGTTTGGAGTAGCCCCCGGGTGTCTGGCGGAATCGTAGACTCGGGCAAAGACTCGAGTCTTGTATCTTGTAGACAAAGTTGAAAATCATGCGAGGGGAAGCCATTGACCTGGAACTGCATCGAGTTAGTGTCTCACGCATAAGGAGCCAAGAGTCGATGTTGCAGTCGTAGTCGACACAACCAAGTGATGCGACGATGTAGATGCAGTCAAACGTAGTTAATTTTGTTGGACAACGCTGCTTCTTTGTAGTATCAAGTGATGCAACCATCCGAGAAGGCACTCGACTCGGGTGTTGAGTTTATGGCGTAGCCAGTTGTTTTGTCGACTCCAGTTGGAGGACCCAATAGAATAGCTCGATGTAATCCGGTGTCCTGGTAAGCTGCATAAACCATTAACAAAAGTGAAGTACTTGTATCTTGTAAAGAATATTTGCATGTCGTCTTGTGAAGTAAAATTCGGGTTCCAATAGATTCAACACTTTCGCACTGTATGCTAGGCCTTTTCGTTGGCCTGATTACCCATAGTCTTAGTATCTTGCCGAGGTACTCAGAGTTCAAGGATTCGACGGTCAGGCAGAATCAGCTACTCGGGTTGTCGCGTATGAGGTGCTCGAGTGCGTGTAATCGATGGCACATTAGGTTAATCGAAGAGGGAGCAACCCCCGAGTGTTTTGAGTGCGATTAAAGTAAGAAAGAAATCATCTCTAAGTAGAGAACTTAGCTTTATGGGTAGTTGTCGTGGACGAAATCGATGCATCCGCGGAGCGATGCGGTAACAAGACGCGTGGTGGAGTCGAAGGTTGTTGTAACTACCTCGGTGAATTACGCTCTTAGTTAATGCCTGGATGAACGAAAGTGGTTAAAATAGTACGGTGGGGCCCAGGGCCACTCACGGTAGACCTTTCAGCCGTCCTAACCACTTTCAGACAACGGGACAAGAACGAGCGGCGTAATCGGCAGGCGAAGGGATCAACTACATACACAAATGAGTATGTATGCAAGCCACATACAACAGTCCTCAGAGCCATTCCATCTAAAAGAAATAGAAATATTGCAACACCATACGGCAAGATCCAAATGTCCTAGATAGATATAATAACTTAGGATAGCTCCTCATACATCACACAGCAGAGTATCAGGCGGAAGCGGAAAACAAGATCCGAGTACGGATAAGAAGAAATCGGCATAAGATGCCCCATAAATAAACACATCCTGCTCACAGATCTCACGGATCCCCGTTCCCGGAATCTCTACACCGAATGATCGTTGCCAACATCATCTGTCTCTTCCACCCAGTATCCATCTTGCGGGTACACCTGTTCATCTGAATCAAACAATTATTGTGTGAGACCCTAGAGGTACTCAGCAAGTCTTTATGCCGCTAAAGGGGACACAACTGGGGTGGACGCAATTGCCAGCAAAAGATAAATCCTAATAATTCTACAGATACTCGCTAACCTTCCGCCTAACCAATGATAGACGGAAGTCTGTGAATTAAGAACAACAGTTACAACAATAATAATTAACAGATCCATCCTCCTCCTCGCTTACCAACGAGGGAAGGGGAAGCGGACGAAACAACCCCCATCATCCATTGGCAGTTTTATTAACCATTCCATGAGTATTTCGCTTATTTACTAGTCAAGTACTTAGTCAATTTAAAAGCGGTACTTTTAATTATACTTGTCTATGATCGATAAACTGTGCTCCAAGTCGTCCATAACCGCGGACACGGCTTTCAGAAAGATTTACCCTGGAGGGGTGCGTGAATAGCAAACACACACTCGCTCAACCTCGGAAAGACCAAATCAAAACCCAACGAGGCATTCACGACAAAGCAATCACAGGATTCAGAAATATTTCAGGGGGCCACCCCATTAAGCTACCCGCAACGAAGTTGGCCGGCTCCGAGACGGACCCAAGGTTTGTGTCAATGGCTGTAAACGACTGGGAACCCGAAAATGTGACTGGGCTTGTCGATACCGCGAAAACATTCCACGATCCAAACAATACAGGTGCTCCACGCACAATCTTATTAAAGCAGTAACATGGCATAAGTACAGGATAGTAATAAAGCCCCAAACTAATTGTGGCCCCAAGAAATAAGAATGAATCAAGCTCTAGATCAGGGGGGTCCATAAGGCCTCCTAGATGTGGATAGTGCGAATAAACAAGGAACAGGAATCAAGTACTCGGGGCCCTACGGGACACAAGTGAGCATGAAAAACCAAATAGCAGATAGTGCTCACCGGTGCCTCTTTCATTAGTTATCCCATTACTACTCAGGTTAAGTTGTTTAGGTACCTCATTATTCATCCGACACTTCACATACCCTACTCATGCTTTTCTACGACTCGCATGGCTCAAACAACTCCTGTAGTAATGGCTCATGGGACCGGAACAAGCTTGGTGTGGTTTAAAAGTAAAGGCCATGCAGTACTTGGGATTCAATTTAATGCAATCGCGACTCAATGATGCAAGAATAAGATAGAGGCAATAGGTACTGTATGTATGCAAGCATTTGCCTGGCAGCTCAGTTGAAGCGAGAGATGGATCTGGGTAGTACTCCTGTGATTCCTGGTAATTCTCCTACTGGGAGTCTATTCGAAGAAGAACCAAACAAACAAGGGCCAACATAAATAAAGTGCACAAGCATATGAATTGAAATGCAACAAGCAACCAAGCATGCCATGATGAATGATGCACATTTACATGGCATTAAAGTAGCATGGCAAAGGTGAGGGGTGGATACAAGAATAAAGCACTTTATTATTTATTTGACCAAGTTTTCTTGTCATAAACAGTTCAGATTTTTGTTGACAACATGATGCATGCTTCAATTCATAACAAGGACTGCATAAATAGAACGGGCTCGTCGCGCTGATCGATTTAGACATATTATTTGTCAAATTTGGAGTTATAAAACAAAAGTTATTAATTAAATAAGGAAAAGGGCATTTTATTGTAATTTTAATCATCTCGAAATTTTAAAGTTCTCAAACATTATTTTGAATGGCATATTTGAATTCCTCACATTTTTCTTATTGCAAAACATATTACTTGTATTATTTGGATTTGTATTTTAAAAATTATTTAAATCTGATTTGAATTTGAATTTGAATCAATTTGGAAAAGATTTAAATTAAAACAGACAGCCGGAAATACTTTTCTCACCCAGTCAGATCCAGCCACAGCCACTGACGGGTGGGCCTTGCGCTGACGGGGCCACGCGCGCGAAATCATTTTTCCACCGCGGGCTGGGCTAGCCACTGAGACTGCGGGGTGGGCCAACTGGCGCAGGCCCGCGTGTCAGCGGTGAGGAAGGCAGGGGCTGACAGGTGGGGCTGGAGCGCGGTTACGCCGGATAAATCAGAGGGGCTTCCTTGCAAAAGTGCTAGTGCGGCTGACTGGTGGGGTCGCTAGGAGCGCGGGTTGCAGGAATCAAAAAGGTGGGGGGCTATGTGCAAAGTTCCAACTCGTGCACTGTTTCTCTTCCTCTCTCTGACGAAACTGACGGCGGCAACGCGCGCGTGGGGCGGGGACTCGATCCCGGGTCGCGGGCGTGCGCGCGGAGGGGCTAAACGGTGCGGCTGGCTCGGGTAGCTGGCAGGAGGGCGACGGGGCCTAGATAGGGCGTGGCGCGGCGCGGGGAGGCTGCAGATGCCGGCGAGCAGCGCGCACTGAGAGCGTTCGACAAAAACAACGGCGGCGCTGGAGCGGTACGGCGAGGCGGAGCATGTCAGGGCAGACGAGGGACTCACCGTGGGCTCGGTGGTGGTGTTGGATCGGGCGGGGATGCTCTGGAACGGCGAGGACGTTGGCGCTTTGACGGCTAGGGTTTGGCGTCGGGTGGCGAGGTACTGGTGGTGCTGGGGCTCCCTCCTTCGCGCTGACGGCCACAGGGCGACGCAAAGGGACATCCTCGATCTCCCCAGCCACTTCCACGACAAGCATGCGGCGGCGGGAACGTCGGGGGCGAGGTGGTGCTGGCGGCGACCGGCATCGGGTGTGGTGGTCGGAGAGGAAGAAGGAGAAGAAGGGGGCGGCTCGGGCAGATCTGGGAGAGGCCAGAGAGGCGTGAGGAAGGAGGAAAAGGAGGGAGAGGGAGGAGGACAGCTGTGGCAGGAGTAGATAAAGTGGTCTCGGCCTCTTCTCTCTTTTCTCCTCGAGCACATGCTGGCTCGAGCTGGGACTCGTCCTGGGGCTGGTAGGCACGGCGGGGAGGGCTGCAGGTGGTCCAGGGCGGCGAGCGGCTGCAGGGTGGGGCCAACATGCGTAGGTAGAGAAGAGAGAGGGAGAGGGTGGTTAGCTCGGGCTAGGTCTAGGTGGGACTCGGGTTAGGGCTAGCTAGGGTTAGGGAGGTTAGGTTAGCTAAGGTGGGGCCAAGGAGAGAGGGAGAGGGTCAGGTGTTCATCATGGTAGAGAGAGAGAGAGAGAGGGGAACAATGTTAGGGTTTAGTGAAAATTAGGTTTAAAAGCATAATAAAAGAGGAACTAGGTTTAGATGGTGTTAAGCATTTAGGTTAGTTTTTGTTTACAAGGCCAAACCAAGAAGAAACATGGGGCTTGAGCTT